>SRPS01000212.1:0-50518 GCA_018360175.1 Claviceps arundinis
TACAGTCTGTGAAACGAGCAGACCGACAGAATGGAGCCTTCTTTATGATGGATGGCACAGTTGGGCCGCCGATCCCGCTAGTGTAAACAGTGTACTGGAGGTCTGTGAGCTCGTGAACACGAGTGAAACGAGGGGGGTAAGAACTGAGCACCAAGAACAGAGGAAACCAACTCACATCTAAACCTTGTTGGAAAGCCAAGTGAAGGAATCCCTGCGCTAGCGCTGCGGCTGCAGACCTGCGAACAAGCCAATGGTTCTGCTCGGGGCTCAAACTTGCTGCTTTCAGCAATAGCCAGTCCAGAAGAGAAGGGCCAATGAAGATGCCAAGGAGTTCATGCAGTTCCTTGTCAATCTGGAATCCCTCAGTCGGGAATAGAGGCACCACGACGAGAGGGTCCCAGATAGAATGGCCAAGTCCAGTGAGGCAGCATTTGCCACGGTCTCGTTTTCTTATCGTCGAAATGATGGTTGGGTCACGACACGGATGTCTTGAGCTATCGTACGTAACTACTCATCATCATGAGCACGACGCCACCGAGGTGCTTTGGCTGGATGTACATACACAAGGAGATCAATCGTTTCCAATCGGATAAAAGCGTGGCTAGATCGAGACTGTCTCCGTCCGCAGAGCATCGTCCAAGTATGTAGCGGGCGGTCTGCAGAGGGTCTTTCGAGTCTAGAAGAAAGCACTCGAGTAACTGCCCATCTGGGTACTCGAGGTCGACGCATCGGAGGAGTTCCAGTACTCTGTCGGTTTCATCCATGGTATTGGTTTCCGCCATGGCGAACCTGCTGTGGTGCTCGAGCTGGCTCAACGCGCCGAAAGATTTATGAAGAAATGCAGCCTGTGGCATCAGGATGAAGTGAAGGTCAGGGAGATATGCCGGCAGCCGTAGGTGGTACCTATCATACTGGCAAGTTCCACTCGCTTTCGGCCTATCTTTTTTGTCAAGCTTCCATAAGAAATTATGGAAGCTCGGCAAAAGGAGCTAGGTAGATGGGCTCATCCGGGTGGAATTCACCAGTACGTACTCCGTACATAGGTAGTATGTACATTTATACGTAGTACGGAGTACATATGTATGTACATACATTTATACGGAGTACGTTGTATGTGTATATACGTACTTCTCTGTATCGTCGTCGGTGGCTCATCTGAGACCCTCGTGAGTCGTGAGTCCTGACTCCTAGGGGGTCGGTCTTGGAAGTTGGCCCTTGTGTTGACGTTGTCGAATCAACCCAGTTTTTTCGGCCGGCGGGCCGGCGCGAGGGGCTAGGTACCTAACCTGATATGTAGACTGGAACTCAAGAAGACATCACTTTTTTCAGTCGAACCCCATTTTTTTAGAGGTTCAATGTCCGCAAAGTCCGACACCCCACGTGACCCTAGGGCTGCCCTGCTTACGTGAGAGAATTGTAAGCGTATTCAATTCTACATTAACGTACCTCATACATATGTATGTACATTTGCAGATGTACATTTGCAGTGTCTTGCGCGCCTGCATTCACGGGAGACACATGGGACAACCTTCAGGCTTCACCTTACCTAGGTATCAGGACGATCTTTTTTTCCCCGCAAGGTTGAGACTCGAGAGGGAATCTCAGTACCACCGCACCGCGTTCCTCAAAAGCACTGGTCTTGATATGTCTTCCCAAAGTCATACTGAATCACGCGAACCCTTCTGCCCTGAGGAGTGCTTGCCATGAAAACTCCAAGACGAGCATTCGTACTCTCGTGACTTTGCCAGTCATGTACTCATCAAGAGGTTCCGTGTCTTTTCTCTACTTACTGCCAGGCAATGACGACGAACGTCGCACAGGAGACTAGGCTTTCCAAGGAGGACAAGAACAAGGGGACATAGGTAATAAGGCAAAGGCTTCGGGAATGGAGACTTGTAAGTTGTTGGGGCACAGCCGGGTAGCCCTAGATCACGTGGCCCGTTTCATTATCCATCGGGTAGAGCCCCTAGGTACGCAGATGGCGAAGGCGTGACGTCAACACAAAAAAAATGGGGGGGAGGAAGGGGCATTTTGCCAGGTACATATTGGTATGTATTGTATGTACGGAGTACCTACGGCACGATTCCTATTAAAGTCAACAACGTTCAACGGTCGACGCGTGTTGAACTCGCGTGATGTTGGCAACGCCTTAAGACCGCCACCCGTTTGTTGCGACGAGCTGGATGTCTTGGCCGACGACCTAGTTCTGTACCGTGATCAACATCTGATGTCCTGGCAATGATATGTCTTGCTTTCACAAGCGGACCTTGGATCTGGAGTTTCGTACATAGGAGGAATGGGCTTGTTCCTGCTCTGCACCCACTCGAAGCCCCTCAGGCTACAGCACCAACCATGACAGCCCAAAATCCAAGCTCCAACGCCCGCTACATCATAGCGCCAAGACGTTTGTCCTAGACGTCCATATCTCATCTCCCAGTTCTGCCATCATTCTCATTCCTCCTTTTAATGTTGTCAGTGCTTGTTACTCTCTCTGATCATCTCGTGGCTACTCGTTGAACTGCATATCTGCCGCATTGTCTTGTTTCGTACCAAGAAAGACATACTCCACGTTTGCGCATCCCGGGGGTCAGGGCACCATGGCGCTCACTGTCCTCACCGACAGCCAGGTAAAGGATATCCTTGAGGACCTGACCGTCGACGAATTAGAGGAGTTCCGACTTGTCCTGTCGTCTGCCTTGCACGAATTCTCCAACTCCACGGAAGCCGTGGGCGAGGATGTCTACCAACAACCTCTTCGAATCTCCACCGTCCATTCTGCCACCAAGGCAACGTCATTGTACATGCCATCATGCGGCCCCGAGGGCATGGGATGTAAAGGTACGGCACAGGCCAGACAGAGAGAATGAATGAAAGACCAAGAGAAAAAGCGAACCAGAAGTTACAGCTCTCAATCGCGTTTCTCGGCGAAATCGTGTCTTGCTGACACCCTCATCGGGACAAAAAGTCGTCTCGCTCACCTCATCCGCCGCAACTGAGGATCCCGCCGTAAAACCCATCAGTCCTACCGGCGTGCTGACTCTCTTCACCCCCGATGGACGTCCCACGGGCCTCGTCCACGCCAGTACCTTGACAGCCTTCCGCACCGCTCTCGCATCCGCTTGCCTCCTCAGCCGTCGCAACCATGTCCGGACCCTGACCGTGTTCGGCAGCGGCAGCCAAGCCTACTGGCATGTGAGACTCGCTCTCCTCATGCGCGGCCGCACCATCAAGCACGTCCACATCATCAACAGACGTTTCTCCGACAGTGCTGGCCAGATCCTGAGACAATTCACCCTCGTGTCCGCGGCGGCCAAAGAGAGAGAAGGATGGTCTCACACCAAGTTCAGCATCTTGACCCCCACGTTTCACGATTTCGAACGGCTGCAGAAGGAGCAGATCCGTAGTGCGGACGTTATATACTGCTGTACGCCGTCTAGACAGGACTTGTTTGAGGCGTCGATTCTCACATCGCACGAGGGGAGGAAGAAGGGCCGTCTGGTTGTCGCGGTGGGGAGCTATACGCCTGATATGCGGGAGCTTCCCGAGGGACTGTTGCATCTTGTGACGAGGTCGCATGACAAGAATCATCGGCATTACCATAAGCATGCGGACGAGGGGGGTGTGATTGTCGTGGATACGCTCGAGGGAGTGTTGAAGGAGGCAGGAGAAGTCATTGGGGCCAAGATTTCTCCGAATCAGATGGTTGAGTGCGTGTTTTTTTTTCTCGTCCTTTCTTTGTGCTGTCCCTTTGTGTGCGTTTTCCTTTTGCGACTTCCCCTTTGATTGATGCTCTCCTCTTATATTTCCCTGGCCCTTTATTCTCTGGAAATTTTCCCATAAACAAAAGTAGATGAACACGCGAAGACAAAACATCGGAGCTAATCAGTTTCAATAGGCTCGGTGAACTGGTCATGCTACATCGTCTCTCTGTGGAGGATTCCGAGACCGACACTCCCGGCAGCCACACACCAGCGTCGTCAATCGACATCGACCCTCCTCTTGACATCAACAACAGGACCCCCTCTATGTCTGCTCTTCTTAGCGGAGGACCGCCCTCACGATCAGCGAGTCCATCCAGTGCGGCAACGTCGCCTCATTCCCACGCACGGAAATCCAGTTTCCCTCTGCCCTTCCACACACACTCCGGGGGCTCCTCCGAGACGCTCGGCAAGAAGGAGGATGGGTTGGCGCGCTGGCTGCGAGACGGGACTGTGGTGTACAAGAGCGTGGGGCTGGGCCTCATGGATCTTGTGGTGGGTATGCATCTGGTTAAGGTGGCGAACGCTAGAAAGATTGGAACACTCGTTGAGGGTTTTTGAGTGTTCGAGGTGGAGGGAGCCGGGAGGACATAGAGATCACGAAATGTTGGCCTCTTGAACTGTGCTGCCGGCATTCCATGTTTTGTTATTTGGTGAATTGGATATTGGGGGCTGACTCGTTTTGGACTACCTACCTATGCTGAATGCATGCGGGTTACCATACTAAAAAGGGCGGAGGCATGCATTTTGCCACTTGATTGTTTTGAATGACAGAATCTCATTATCTATATATACATAGTTCAGTTCACAGTCTGGGTGTGTGCGTAGGACGTGAGCGCACGACGGACAGACTATTTCAGCACAGAATTCTCCACCATATACCTTGATCCCATTTGGGTCCCATCCATAAAAACACCGACCAGTGCGATAGTATTTACATGCTGTTGCTTGTGTTTCTTTCTCTTTTCTCCTGTCAGAATGTATTCTTCCCTTCCCTATTGCTTACTCGGCAACCCACACAGCGGCCATACCCATACCAGTACCAACACACATACTAGTACTACCAACCTTCTTCCCCGTCCTCTTCAACTCATACAGCAGCGTAGAGACCTGTCTTGCGCCCGTACACCCCAATGGATGCCCAAAAGCAATAGCACCACCCTTGGGGTTAATCTTCTCATGCGGGATGCCAAGCTCGTTGGCGCACCACAGGCACTGGCTCGCAAACGCCTCGTTGATCTCATAGATGTCCACATCATCGCGGCTAATGCCAGCAAGGTTGAGCGCCTTGGGAATGGCCTTCCAGGGGCCTTGTCCCATGAGGAGGGGCTTAACACCAACGATAGCACCGGAAACGTACTTCCCCAGGATGGTCTGGCCGAGCTTCTCAGCTGTGGAGCGTCTCATGAGGAGAACCGCAGCGGCGCCATCGGAGATTTGACTGGCGTTTCCGGCGTGGATGCTACCGTCCGCAGCGAAGGCGGGCTTGATCTTGCCGAGGGATTCCTTGGTAATGCCCTCGCGGACGCCGTCGTCGCGAGAGACGGTGATTTCCTTAGTCTCACCAGATTTGGGGTCCTCGAACTTGACCGTGAGGGGAACGATCTCCTCATCGAAGAGGCCCGCCTTTTGGGCCTTGACGGCTTTTTGATACGACAAGGCGGAGAATGCGTCTTGGTCGGCGCGGGAAATCTTTAGGTCTTTGGCCATGTCTTCGGAAAGGACTCCCATGGGGACTTTGCAGTTGGCAGATTCTTGGTTGGCCTCGAGAGCCTCGGAGAATTCGGTGACGGCAGAAGGGCTTGAAGGAAGTGGCATACGAGTTAGTGTGTGATTTCGTAAGAGTGGAAAAGACAAGTGCTCGGTATTGGGCGATACTCTCTGAGGAACAAGGGTGGAAATGAATGAAGAAAACCTACCCGTATTGAAGCGACATGCTCTCAACACCAGCTCCGACGCCAATGTCAATCATGCCGGCCTTGATCTGGTTGGCAATGTCGATACAGGCCTGCAGTCCAGATGAGCACTGTCTGTTCAACGTGCGCAGGGCAGCGGTTTCGGGAAAGCCGGCAAGCAGACCGGCCGCACGCATCTCGGTGGCTCCTCCACCAGGCGCCAGGACAGTGCCGACGCAAATATCCTCTACGAGAGCAGGGTTGATTTTTGATCGATCGATGAGCGCCTTGAAGACGCCGGCCATCAGGTCCGAGGCCGGTGTATCCTTGAAGCCGCCCTTGCCTCCTTTTGTGAAGGCGCTTCGGCAGCAAGCAGTGACGACAACCTACGCAAGACGTTAGTCCAAGCAGGGAAGGGGAGTGAGAGCGGAAGAAAGAAGGGCGCTTACATCGTCGGGTCGCTTTTCCAGGATCTTGTCGCGACCGCCAGCAGTCAAGTTGCTGGCGAGCTGGCCACCAATCTGAGAGATTCTATCGAGGGCTGCCGTGTAAAGCAGTCAAGGTGTTAGTGTTGCATGGCAGGCAAATAAGTTGCTGCTTTGGTGCAGAACATCGAGAGCACAACGTACCACCCATAGTGACTGTTTGAGAGAAATGCGCAATATATCACGGCGGCGTGCTGAGCAGAGTGGAAGATGTGAGAACGACGCTGCGACGATACGAAGCTGTGGGCGCCTGGACCTGTTATTATACAAGTCTGTATGGTTTGAACTCTCTCGGTACAGACCTCGGCCGGCCATAACTTTCGTTTCGAATGCGGCGTACATTCGGCTTGCCAGCTGCATCAAACGGCCGAGGCATCTGCCAAAACGTGGGGCACCAGCTGGCTGGCAATGGCACCCCCGCCATACCCCGGCCCAGCAGTTCCCCCCAAGCCGGTGGCGGCTTTCACATGCAAGCTCTTAGCTGCTTCTGCTTCTCCGGCCTTTGAGACGTCACTGCGCCGCCGTGCTTGGTCATGAGGTACCTGGTTTGCTTGATCCTGCGATTCCCAGAGCATTGGATCATCATTTGGTGCATTTGTCACGAGCAAATAGCGAGTTGGCTATAATTGAATTACAGTATGTACTCCGTACATACATAGGTACCTATGCAGTACTCATTGCAGGCACTTAGTGACGTCAGCGCCTACCTGTCTTATTTAACGCTGAATTAATGTGTCAGAATTGTCAAAAAAATTACCTATGTCTACTGCCTATCTATCTATGCAAAATGTACCCGAGCACACTCGCCTCAGCGCCGTGATCCCGATTGCGCATTACGAGCCCTTTGAGCCCAACCTGGCCCCTATAACCTCTATAATAGATGCTTCCATCTATACTTTACTCTCTTTGGCATCTCCTGCAGCCGCCTTGTCTTCTGGTGAGAATTTGAGGCTGACGCTGTTAACGCAATGCCGCTCGTCCGTCGGTGTCGAATATCCCTCGCCCTTGAAGACGTGGCCTAGGTGGCCACCACAGTTGGAGCAGACAATCTCTGTCCTGAGCATTCCGAACGCTCTGTCCTCGTGTCTTTTAACAGCTCCAGGGATGCTATCGAAATAGGCAGGCCATCCGCAGCCAGACTTGAATTTGTGGTTCGCCTTGTAAAGCGGCGCGTGGCATCCAGCGCACGTGTACACTCCTTCTTCAGGATAGTGCTTGTCATAGGTTCCAGATCCCGGTGCCTCAGTGCCTTTCTGTCGCAAGATTCGAAACTGCTCTGTATCATCGTCACGAGTTAGATGCTTCTCGGTTCGCGGCTAATTGACTCGGGCAGATCATCACGTACCCTTATTGAGAACGGCTTGCCACTCAGTGTCGGAACGCTGGTCGGGATAGGTCATTGTGGAAGATTTGGGTGAAGAGGAGGAAGATCCGAATAAGGCACCCAGAAAGGGGATCCCGGACATTGATCGCAAGGGAACTGTTCGGACCGTGGCTAAGGATGTTGCTGATGTAGCTCTGGATCGAGTCAAATGGGAAAACGTCGAAAAGATGGCAGAGAAGAGTGGATTAAACCGCATAGGAGGCATGAGAACTTTTTGTATTAGCTATGTTTGTTCTTGTTCACACTTACGAGTGCAGACAGTGTGGGCTTGAGCGGACAATGGACGTCTTGTATGCTTTGTTACGTGAGCAAAATGTGCCAAAATCGGGAAGGGGGAACCGAACAAAAGTCGTGACGACGACATTGGAGGCGACGAGAGACGGCCCACCCACGCGTCGCCTTGACAAATCGCGGAGTGGCCAAAATAAAACAGTGGGGACGAATCCTGGAGACTGACGTCGACGGACTCGGAGTGCCCAAAAAAACGAAAGAAATGGGCTGCCGGGATCGGGTGATGGTAGGTACCTATTAGGTATGTAGTCTGTACTGTCGAGACTCGAGACAGTTAGGTACCTACCTAGTCAACTTGTCAAGACAATGAAAATGACGAGTTTCCGATATCCACAGCGTGATGGCGTGGTAAGAGGAATACCGCGCAACAATAATCATGCTCATGATGCGCTCAATTCTGGATACAAAGACTATCAATTGTATGCCCAACCTACAGCTGTGGAGCGCAGGATACTGATAGCTTCCCAAAAAGAAGGTGTTGGCGCGCACTAGGTACTCGACGTCACGGAACGATGCAAACTTGCAAAGAAATGACAAACCTCCAGAATGTTGTTCCGGAACCGAAATCATATCAGACCAAGGCCATAGAGCAGCGTATTCGCCACCACATAATCAAGAAAGTTCAGTGACGACCGTAGCACCTTGGCCGGTTTCGGCCGAGGGTGCGTACCTGAGCCCGTTTTTCACGGCCATAATCTCCATCTCATCTACAGTTGAGATTTAGTACTTGGAACGGACGAAGAAGATTATCATCTTGACCCTACCTATAGTTCCTGGGAGCACAATCTCTCCGCTCTCATGGAGCGAAACAAGGACGTCTTTTACCCAAATACGACAAGAGAAGGGCACTCCCGTTCGTTGCGAAGGGCTACCATCTGCTGGTACGCCCTTAATCAGTTCCATCAATCGGGCGTGATTCTTGACCTTGCCAATCAAAATCAAGACTATCAACGACATGGATTGGTCGGGCTTAGCAATCCTCTCTTCATACATCCACGGTCCATTTCGATTGCTTGCGTGGTGGAGGACAGCATTCGTGTGAGGGTCGGTGATAGTCAAACCCCAGTGCTTGGGAGGATCAGCCACCGAATTCGATAAACAAACAAACGCAGAAGTTGATTCAAGGGGGAACCTACATATGTTCCAGCTTGCGGGCGGGTGTTCAAGTTCAGGTAGATGGATGAGGCCTCGAGGCTTCCATTGAGAGGCATTTTGATACTTTTGATGAGAGTTATGGAATATGGCGTGGGCTCACAAGATAGAGACGTCCGTGAGGATTGAGGTATGTAATTATTAGGCCTTTTCACATTTGATCACGGCACGTACCACGCAGAAGACCGTCGCTGCTGCTCGGCTTATGTCATCTCTATAGGAAGTAGGTATGTATGTAGGTACCTAACATTGTACCCATGTCTTTGGTTGGCGTGTCCACAACTCCACTGTCAACCAGCTGTTCCTGGCACGACAACCCAGTCACAACCACAAGGCTTCCCACGGGCGACGGGCGTGATTCTGTGAACATGGAATCAACTATGTATGTATACACAGCAGCGCGCGTGGGAAGCCTTGTGAGTGAGTTGTGAGTCGTGACTGGTCGTCATCTGGATGAGTCGTCATGGGTTGTTCTGTGGGACGAGAACGGGAACGAGAGCCGCGCCGGTCCGCGCGCCAAAAACCCCGGGTTGATTCGACAAAGCCAACCCAAGATACCCCTACCGAACAGGTAAGATGAGCCAACCGTACAGAGTAGGTGCCTACCTACCTACCTTATAATACAATGATACATACCTACTGCGTACTAGCAAATTTGTATGTCAAGCTTCCATAAGTGCGGGCTCAACAGCAGGGATGCTAGCCAAAAATATCCCTTCGCATCGACAGAAATCGCTGCCTACGATCTGTGTCGGAAACGCACTGACCGTAACTTCTAATAAACTTGTGGGATGTTGTTGGCTGACATCATTGCTATGATACGGAGCAGAGCCCGCCCGCACTTATCATGCAAGCTGGCAAAATATATTCTAGGCCAATGGCGGGTGAAATTTGTCAGTACACATACCACCTACGGCATCTCCCTGACCTTCAGGCTTCACCTCATCCCGATTATCTGATGCCATAGGCCGCATTTCCTCCTATCATGTTTTCGGCGCGCAACACGTTCGCTATGGCCGAACCAAGACCATGGACGAAACCGACAGAGTACTGGCACCCTCAGTCGTGACGAGGTGACGACTCTGGTTGGTGATCTACAGAAATACCTCTCGGAGCTGCGGGCGATACCGAAGGAGATTTCACCAAAATACGCCATCACAAACGCCCTCGGCAAGGCATGCTACGACGGCAGACTCATTACTGGGTCGGACTATGGCGAGGCTCGGAGAGACTTTTTCGGACCTTTTGTGGACGAGGATGATTTTAATAACACTCTCCAATTCATCGCACTATCAAATGCGATACACAGAAGCGGACATGAGATTGTTTTCACACACGGAGATCTGAACATGCGAAACATCATGATGCATAATGGAAGGCTTTCGGGATTGATTGACTGGGAAACCTGTGGATAGTTTCCAGACTACCGGGACTACACCAAGGCGCACTTCATCACAAAGATCCGCCGGCGGTGGTTGAGGATTGTTGACACCGTTTTTGAAAAGCTCGGCAATTTTGAGGCAGAATTGGCTGTCGAACGTCAGCTCTGGTGGTATTGTTATTAGACCGTTGGAGTGTAATAGATTTCCTGAATGGGAAGCTAGTTGGATATTTTGCAGGTATACTCTGTTATATGTAAGCTCAATAACTAACAAGTCTAGTCAGTCCTTGACTCCTTTCAACGTTTGCCCTCCCCACCCAGTCTCATTGATCATACATGCCTTGATAATTTTCGTACGAATCATCGCGTGGAATCTGAGGTCAGAAACAGTTCGTGGGCCGTTCCATCTTCTTCTTCTCTTGGCTATGTACCTCCAAGGCTCCTGGTGGGAACTTTCAGAACTCGAACAGGTTTGATATTTCTCTTCGAAGTCTGCTATGTAGTCTGCTATGTATTATCATCCATGCGGAGCTTAAATTTCCGACTTATCGTCGACGTGGCGTACCTGTAAAAAGACCTTTCCTGCTGTCTCCAACACTTGCTTGTAGCCTTGTTGTGTCTGTTGCCCCTGAAGGAACGCAGGGGAAACGTGGCTAGTGCACTGCATGTACCTATGTACCCGGATTGTAGCCACAGCCACCACGAGTCCATGACAGACGCAGCCCCCACACGGTGCCACACCCCACCAATTCCTCCGTGACAACTCCTTGATGAGCCAAACCCGTCTCGACGTCTTCGGCATCAACCTCGCAATCAACTCTTGGGCTGTCCTTAGCCCGTCGTTCCTCCTCCGTCGCTGCACTGTCGCGGCATCTGAATCGCGCAAAACGCCCACATCATGTCTAGACGCGCGCCAAACCCCGCTGCCGAGCGGGCGGCGCAAAACCAAGCTACCATCAAGAATCTCCTCAAGCTGGAGCCCAATAAAGTGTGTGCCGATTGCAAGAGAAACAAGCGTATGTACTCCTTATTTGGCACCGAGTTGCTCCAATTTGCGACCGCGTCATTCGGACCAGCTTTGTCTCTAACTGAATACACAGATCCCAGGTGGGCCAGTTGGAATTTGGGCATTTTTGTCTGCATTCGATGCTCGGGCATTCATCGAGGCATGGGAACGCACATCAGCAGAGTGAAATCGGTCGATCTTGATTCTTGGACGGACGAGCAGCTTCAGAGCGTATTGAACTGGGGCAACGCACGCGCAAACAAGTACTGGGAGGCGAAGCTCGCGCCCGGCCATGCTCCATCGGAAGCCAAGATAGAAAACTTCATCCGCACCAAGTACGAATTGAAGCGATGGGTCATGGACGGACCAAAGCCAGATCCTTCCACCTTGGATGTAGAAGGAGACGATGACGTTCCATTGAGCTTGGTGAAGGAGAAGCAAGATATCGGGAGGAAAGAGTCTCTTAGAAAGTCATCTGCTGGACCGTCTCAACCTCCGCGTCGTGTCCCAGCTCTCGAGGCCGACTTGATTGGAGGAGACGAGCCGAATCCCCCTCGAGCGACTTCAATCGGTTCTAATTCAGTCAGGGTTGCCTCCAAGCCGACTAATACACGAGACTCGTTGCTCGGCCTTGACTTCTTGGGTGGCCCTATTGCTCCTCCTCGCCCCGCAAGCACTACGGGAGTCACATCACCAGGTGGCCAATCTCGACCAGATCTCAAACAATCGATTCTTTCCCTCTACGCCTCCGTGCCAAAACCGCAGCCACAACAGCAGCAAGCTTCTCAACAACAGCAACAGCACACATTCGGTGGCATGGGATCCCCCCCAGCGACAAGTCCTCAACAACAAGGTTCAATGGGGGACTTCAATGATGCCTTCGGATCCTTGACCATGTCACACACGACTAAGTCGAAGCCTGCATCCTCCGATCCTTTCGCGAGTCTCGGAAGCGCAAACACAAGCACGCGAGCTGCTTCTCAGGCCTCCAACTCCGGCGCCCTTGGCGGTTTAAGCGGCGGGGGGTTCTTTGACGCCAAACCCGCACAACCATTGACGTCGTCACACCAGCAAAAGCCATCAGATTCTGGCTTCGGAGACTTCTCCTCCTTTTCCTCACCTCCGCCTACGCAGACATCGAGCGCGCTGCCTCCAAAACCCGCCCAAGCTGCATCATCTTCAGCCATGGGTGATCTCTTTGATTTGTCGGCACCCGTCACGCAGGCTTCTTTTTCACCCCCAATTTCTTCGCCCCCCGCAACCACAAACTCCGTTTTCAACCTGTCGTCGCAACCAAGCAAGCCTGCAGCTCCCACCTTAGCCACGACTACTTCTTCCAACACCTTCGCATCTGCAGGTCTATCCGGGGCCGATGTATGGGGCTCCAGCGAATGGTCTTCGCCGGCTCCTCCCGCCGCTGCGCCTACAGCGGTAGCCAAGAGCCCGGAGCTGCCTACCTCAGCCGTGGCGGCCGACTTTGGATGGGGCGGTAGCAGCTCCGCCGCGTTTGCGAGCACGCCTATTGTTCCAGGCGTAAGCGGGGGCTTCACTCCTGCCCCGAAAGTCACGGCTGATGAGGAATTCGGCGGTTGGGCTAGTAGCACCGGCGTTGCAAGTACCGGTGCTGGGGCGGCGCCTAAGACCTCGGGGGGGTTTGGCGCTGATGAAGATTTGTTTTCTAATGTGTGGCAGTAGGAGATGGAAATATCATGCTGTAGGGATCGCTTCGTAAATTCAAGCATGGTTTTGGCGTTGCGTTCGTTTCTCACGTCAGGATACTTTGTGTGTAATGAGGTGCAATAGAAGGGGGGTGTCGCCAGGCTACAACGATAGAATAGGGATGCAACATGGGGGGATCATGAGATTCTCACCATAATGCAGAATGAACTAATTATCATTCAGGCATGATTTGCAGATCTAGACTTTTAGCGCAATAATACATGCTGCTTTCTTAACGCCAGAAATAATGCAATAACGCTCGACTATGTAGCTTAATTCAGAGTGCCTTTGACCAGATATGCACAGCGTAGGCTCTCGTGACTTGCTTCTCCTGCTCTGAGCCTCCTGCTGAGATACGGATACCGATCCCGACCAGTGATGTGCTACACCACTCATTCTTGAGAGTCAACTTCACGAACCTAGTCCCCCCAGATTTAGACTGTCATGAAATTTCCTGTCGTTGGTCCATGATTCGAAAGGGCTCTTGACCAAGCCCCATCCCTTCTTATCCCATTCCTTCATGTTTCTTTCTGGGAATCTTCCCCGTCAGTCGTCGTCGTTCTTCCGCTCAAGTTCGAGCCCATCAATAATTTCACCCAACACGCTATAAAATTCCGCTTTCTGTCATTCAACCTTGTTCTGAACGATGCCTTCAAAACACCATCTTCAACCCATAGTACAATACCAAAAAGATGCCAATCAAAATAGCAGATAATTTCAATACAGCGACTTTATTTCCCGAGGCAGCCATGCGCGTTAATCGTGTAGCCGAGCCTTTCATCTGTGCGCCCATGGACGAGAATGTTTCTGACTAGACGGGACAAAAGAAAACGAGATCGATTAGCTGCTTTGCCAAAATAAAAGGGAGAGGGAACTAGGGGAATGGGCGTGTTGTTATGCGCACAGGAGGCGCGAACAGAACGGGGTATGAATGAAGCATGGTATCAACACTGCAGCTTCAGGACAATTCGTACTGTATTATCAATGACATCTTGCGCACGGGCGTTATCGTAGATATCGACTGTGACGCCTCGCAGGGCAGAGACTTTAGCGGAGAGTTCATCGAGGCGTGAATTGTTTTGTCGCTCGCGCTCGTAGGCTTCGGACATGGCGGATGAGGTGCGCCAAGATAGGCGAGAGGACGCGAGAGAGTGTGTGAAGGGTGTGCTGGAGACCGAGATGTGATGTGTATTGGGAGCCGAGGTGACGGAATTTTGGACGAGGCTCGCTGGTCGGTCAGGGGCTTGAGTTCGATGCTATTTGGCTTGTTTTCAGGAGACTACATGAGGCATGTAGTGCGGGCGGTCTGCTGTCTGTCTGGATGTTGTAGGTTGGTTGGTTAGTGTTCAGGGGGTTCGTGATGTTGCGTTTCGAATAGCAGTTGGAGTCTTGCAAGGTTGGTGTTTGGCAATCCTCATGCCTCGGCGTCATTGAACGAGCCTGAACGCGGGACTGCGCCACAATTCCCTCCCGACGAACCGAAGCCTTGAATATATACCTATATGTACATATGGGAAGGTATGGAAACTGCAAAGTTCTGAGTACCTCTATGTATCGGGTAGCCTAGCTCCCTGGTAATACCTAAAGTACCTAAAAGCAGATCGTCGTCACTGGTCACTGGTCACTGTCAGCTCCGCCCGCACCCATCCAGTCAGCTCGTCCCAGTGCGTCTTCGTTCCGTTGGGTTCCTCTTCCTTGACAACGACCGTCGTCATCGCTCCTAAGTTCTCCGACGTCCGCAGCTTCTTAAAGTCACGAGTTGACGAATAATAGATACGTACGCGGGAAACAGACTTCAGGGGAATCATCAAAGATGGGCATCAACAGCCCTCTTCCTGCGTCGCTGAAGTGTAAGCTGCTGCCGTCCAAGCGCGCCTCCCTGGATGTCTGACCTTGGATGAAACCCCGGGCCAAGAATGCTGACTCGTTCTTCGGTTTTACAACCGCAGCCGAATGCAAGAAATGCGGCAAGATCCTGACTTCGTTTGTCAACCCTCGACAGGCTTTCGGCCCTGACAAAGTGATACCTCCCTCCATTTTGTCCAATGCAAAGGGATTTGCCATCATCACCATTCTAAAGGCCGGCTGCCTTGGCTCCGGCCGCGTCGGCAGCGGTCTTGTTGTCGCCAGACTGCCGGACGGATCATGGAGTGCTCCCAGTGCCATCGCGGCGGCAGGCGGCGGCTTCGGCGGCCAAATCGGATTTGAGCTCACCGATTTCGTCTTCGTCTTGAACGACGCCAGCGCCGTCAAGACGTTTGCGCAGATGGGTTCCATCACCCTGGGTGGCAATGCATCGCTTGCTGCCGGTCCCGTGGGGCGCAACGCCGAAGCCGCTGGTGCTGCCTCTCTCAAGAGTGTAAGCGGCATCTTCAGTTATTCCAAGACCAAGGGCCTCTTCGCGGGAGTGTCGCTCGAGGGCATGGCCATCATTGAGCGACGAGACGCCAATGAAAAACTGTACGGAACAAGGTTTACCGCCATGCAGTTACTCACCGGATCCGTTCGCCCGCCGCCCGCTGCCGACTCGCTCATGACCGTCCTGAATTCTAGGGTGTTTAGCGGTATGCGAGTCGGCACCACTACCGATGAATCCATGTATAACGACATGCCAACGTACGATGAACGCCAGGACGGTACGCAGCAACATGGCGTTGGAAATGGAGGTGTCGGCGCAAACGAATTTGGCAGACCAAGTCGATCGAGCACATGGAGGGACGACATGCATGGCCAACGAGACTCGACGGTGCCTGCACGCGCCAACACGGTTTCCGGGCGACAAGGCGTTCACAACACCAATAACAGGACAGATACCTTTGGATCAAGCGAGAAGAGGATTGGGCCTGGACGCCCCACTGCGCCAAAACCCAACTTTGGAGACAAGGGAGTCAAGAAGACGGAAGCTGTTGCCCTGTTCAACTTTGATGCAGATCAACCCGGAGACCTGGGCTTCAAAAAAGGCGAGGTGATTACGATATTGAAGAGGACTGATAGTGACAATGACTGGTGGTAAGTCAAAGCTATTCAACTGATTCCATTTTTCTGCTCAAGCTCTCTGCTTACCAACTGCATTCTGTTTCAGGACGGGTATGATCGGGACGAGGCACGGCATTTTCCCCAGTAATTATGTCAAGTTGCAATGACAGAGGTGGCCATGATAAATGCTTGTTTAGGGGCCGATTGTGTGGAGGTCGGAGGGGCCAGTGAGCTCCAATCCTTGAGAAGAAGAAGAAGTTGCATCTGAAATCTTTGACTAAGAAGCGCGTAGGCTGATTTTGGCTATCGTTCTTGCTGTCGGCAGCCTGCTGTTCGCGCCTACTCGTCTTTTGTCGTTTTTGAATATACTGGGTAGGATATCTTGCAATTTGTATGCTTTGGGATGGTTGGGTCGGGACGCGCCAGTTGATATTTGCGAATTTCGGGTCTTGGCGTCTCGGAGATATCGTACTTCTCACAGACATCAGAAAATGGGAACAGAGGACATGCGATGATGCGAATGGACCAAGCGAACGGGCAAGGCACGACGTGTGTGATTCACTGGCGCGGATTTGCGCATGCGTGCCGCACGCTTGCAATTGAGAATACCTAGACCAGACATGAGATTGACAGTCCAATGCGCAGGCCATTGCCAGCCGTGAGCTTCCCTCGTCGGCGGTGTGGTCCAAGAGATATATCATATATGTCGCCTTTGATGGCCGAGCTGATGGATGAATTGAGTGCGACGGGGGTTTCTGTTTTTCTGTCAGTCCGACGACTGCATTGGGTGTGGACTTGAGCCGGCAACTTCCCGCCCCGATCGGCGGAACAGAGACGCGGCTGCGGCTGCGGCTGCAACTCGAGAAGGTCGCGTCGACGATGTCCCGATCGATTGGCTTGTTTGGCCAAGCAATGCATATGTATAATGTACAGGCATTCGTCATGTGGCCTCCCATGGTAAAGAACGAAGGACACCCTCTCTCCTTCTTCCTCCAGCCTCGTCCGATCACGCCCTCATTCCCCTCTTCATCCAGGACTGCATGCGCCGCACCGCATCCTGTACCTAATCCTATACCCTCTCCACCGCCATGGAGCGAAGATTGCCCCGTCTGATGCCGATGCCGGGGCCTGCACCCGCCACGTCTGATAGTTACCAAGTCGATGACAGCAGTAGCATCAGCAATACGACTGACAAGGCCACTTCCAGTCGCAAGAGACGCCGTCAGGTTTCCGCCGCATGCGCCAACTGCCGCAAACGCAAGGAGAGATGCGATGATAAGCGGCCGACATGCGGTGCCTGCGCCCGCCGAGGTGCCATCTGCAACAACGGCACCAAGGACGACGATTCGTCTCTCACCACCACACTTAAAAGCCGCAATGCCGCGCTGCTGCACGAGAATGCGCAGCTGCGGGACCTGTTTGCCGTCCTGCGGGGAATATCGCCCGCCCATGGACACGAAGTACTCACTCGCCTGCGAGCCGCCGACGATCCCATTCGCGCCTTGAAGACCATCTACGAGGCGCCGCTGCTACTTTCTAGACCGGCCTCGTCATCCGTGTCTGAGCTTCTGGATCCAAGGCTTGAGAAGTTGGAGCTCTTGGCTCTACAGGAGAGTCCCATTCGCGTCGATGCGAGACCTTGGACCGCCGTGGCCAGCGATGGGTTGGTGTCGGAGTTGATATCGTCCTTTTTCATCTGGGACGATGCCTTCCTCATGCCCATGATTGACCGCGATGCGTTCCTGACCGACATGCGCTCAGGCAACATCGCCAACGCCAAATACTGTTCGCCCTTTCTTGTCAATGCCATTTGCGCATCGAGATGTGTACGTCGATTCATCGCATGGCCCTCTTTGCTCCTTACGCCAATCTGGATGGCCCGCTAACCGGGAGCCAAACCACGAAATATCGAAATTTTGGAAGGTGTCGTTCTGCTTAGTTCACGTGCCGACGAACAAAAATATTTAGCAGACTTGCTCGGAGAGACTTAGCAACCGAGTTTCTGAGCGAGGCGAAGAAGCTGCTACACCTGGAATACGGTCGGGTTTCAGTGTGTGCTGTCCAGGGCCTCGTGTTGCTCTTTTCTGTGCTTGCCTATTCCGGTACGGATAAGGCGGGATTGGTAGGCCTCTGCTCCTCTGTTTTAGGACACATACCTCTGTCTATTGGTCGATATATGTATGTGTTCTACGAACTCGCGGTATATTTGCTTACTATGTGCGACCATCAATCAGCAATATCGATTCGCGGCATATGAAATGTTTCATCGACTTGATGTCGAGGCCACATACAGCGCAATGAGATACGACAAGGCCAAAGCCCTGGACAGACGAATATTGTCTCGCTTAGCCTGGGGGCTTTTCTGCTTTGAAAGGTATGTGTGTGTAGATGCAGCCCTCGTGGCATCATGCATCTAAGTATGCAACATTACCAGCCGGATCTGACCGCCTCACGAACCTCAGCATCGTCGCCCACGTCTACTTAGAAATCTCCATGCTCCCGCCTCCCACCATTCCCCGGCATTTCGAACGTCCTTCGGGGATCTTTTCGCACGGCTTGGCCCTCACGCCTAACGTGGATATGTTTGGGAACAGACACACCAGACAGAGCAAGTCGCCGCCCTTTGTTCCCGGCGCTATCCACTTGGCCTGTGACGTGGCGCTCATGCTTTACTCCTCCATGCAGTGGAACATGGAATCTGAGGGCTCCTACGGTTCGGAAGAGGATTTGAGAGTCCGGAGGAGGAAGTTGGACGAAGTGCGCGAGTGGATAGGGAGGCTGCCGCTGAATATGCAATGTGACGTGAACTTTACACCACAGACGTATTATCTCAGGTGCGCACAATACATGTTTAGCAAAGGAAGTTGTCTTGAAAAAGTAGAAAACCATGGGGGAAACCGAAACATAAACTTGAGAATCCTGAAGAGGAATGAGACAGAACTTCACTGACAAGAGGTTTTATGCAGCTCCTTTACAAATGAAGTCATCATCAGCATCCTCCGACCCCTTCCGCCTCTCACCGAGATCGAGCCCGGCACGACGGCCAAAGCGCTCTGTCTCAGCTGCTGCAAAATCGACACCGACAACATGGACTGCTTCGTCCGCACCTACTCCCTGCACGACTATACCATTCTTACCCTCTGTGGCGTCTACAACTCGATTCTGATCCTCGTCTTCCACATGGCCGACCCGGCCGCTCAGCCCCTCTTCGCCGAGGCCTCGCGGCTGATCCTCGACACAAGCAACGATTTCCCCATGTCACGCTTCATCTTGCAGAGCATCAAGGCCATGTCCTGGCGGCTCAAGGTGCCGCTTCCGGCTGCGGCCCGTCCCTATTACGACAATCTGGGTAACGCGAAGGAGTCGCTCCGCCATGTGCCCATTTCGTTTGCGCTGCCGGCGCAGACTCAGGTCCAGAAGGTGTTGACGCATTCGTCGGCGCAGAAAGGGAGGCCAGAGGACATGGGGACCTTATTGACCAAGTGGAGTGCCATGTCCATTGGGTGATTCTTTTGCTTTCTTTCTTCTTCCAATAGAACCCGGAATTCGCTGCGACTGAATACTCATCCCACGCCTCTTTTAATGTAAGATGAAGAGCTCGTAGAAGGAAACAGTGAATATCTGCCTATGTTACGGACACATGGGGGTGTGGATATCACGCATGCGGCAGATGTCACACAACATGAAGGAAGGGTTGTGATTCTGAAAAGCGTATCTGACGTGTCACCGTAGTACAGCCCGTCTGGTTCCATGCATCGCTCCGATTGGCCTCATCCCACATTCCCACCCAGTTCGTGGCCTTGTTCAAGAGACTAGGTACCTACATACATGCACTCTAAGTACCGGTGATCTCTGTCTGCCCTCGACTCCATCAGTCAATTATCTCTAATCTGCTACATTTCATTGCCGTGGCCTAACACTGCTCCATGTTTTCCGGGCTATGTGATCGTCACCGCGGCGCGCCAGCAGGCCAGCTGACACAACTCACGAGACACTGAACAAGTCGACATGCCGAAAGCGGGCAACCATCTTGAGGAGCCGACGCCGTAGTCTGTAGACTCTTCTTCCTTTGAGTGGTCGAAATTGCTTACAATCTCTATGGTACATGTCGGCTATGCTGTACAATGGAGTCATCTTGGACGAGGCCGTGGACGGTGAGTAAGAGGTAGCAAAGCAGTCGGGCGAAAAGCACATTGATCCCAATTCTCCGAGTTCGCTACCCGCGGCTTCTCAGAAAACAGAAAGCCCAGAGAGGTCTTTTCCATTGATTCCAGCGCAGCATATACCATGGAGGCTTCGTGTCTGAGGCTGTCAAGTCTGTTTCTGGCAACCTGAGCAGTGAGAATCGCGATTCGCAATCGCGGACACCAAGCATGGCCCGAGAGTACAGAGAAATGTTTTGTTGTCGATGTACGTGAGAGCCTAGGGAGTCATAATATGATATTGTCGGAGATATAATTGGGAACTTGGAAGTGAAGTAGGCAAAGCGGTATAGGAGGGGGTAAAATGCATTAAGTGTCAGAGAGGGGTCGGGAACTGAGAGCGAAGGGGTCAGATGTTCAACACTCAAGTATCATGAGTTGAACGAGACGGGCACAAGATCAGAATTACGGGTTATGAATCATGCCCAAGAAATTTGGAGAAGCCATATAATAAAATGACACACAAGGAAGTTGGGACCAAACATTTAACATGGTGATACCAACTTTTATAACATAGCACCTTTTCTCTCTTCGAAATCCTTCTCAATGAAACATTGTTTTGGAAGTCCAACTTTCTATTGTCTTATAACATTCATCGCACATGTGCGGTACATTGGATCCAAAACTCCATACAAAAAACCAGCCCACACAAGCAAATGTCTATCCCTTCTAGCGCTTACACGAAACCGCCTTGGCATCCAAATCACAACCACAGCGGCGGACGATCCGATGTACCGACCTGCAAAGGCTATCGCGCTCCGCCTAGGACAGCGAGATAAGCCATTCCGAATCCTTCACTGTGTCCTTGACAATTTCCACACGCTTGACATTGAGCTTGCGACGAAGTTTCCTGTCCGTAGCAAGCGTCTGCATCAAGGTCCTGAGATCCTTCCTCACACCCTTTTCAATCTGGGTAGGCATCATCACTCGAATTATCCGAGTTTCGTGGCTCTGGCGCGGAAGTGATTTGCTATACTGCAAGCTCTTGACTTTGAGGAAGCCGCCCTCAACATAGCGGCATTCTAGAACATGAATCGGGTGGCGGTCATCCTGCTTGGTTACCAGGACGAGAGCGTACGACTGCTCGTCGGTTGATTTTGACGATAAACATTTTACCTCTGCTTTGGTAATTTCGATGGATTTGACCATGCGGAAGATTCTTTTGGCGCTGACGAGGCAGTCAAGTGCCGGCACTGCCGTGGCGGAAAGCTGTTGCTCAGACATGGCGAACAGGATGATTTTGCTTCCTTTTGTGTGTCTTGTTTACTTTTAACAGGTTAATGACTTTGTTATGATAAGCTGTCTTATTTATCGTTTTGATGAGAACGGGGTTGATGATGTTCCAGGAATAGGAAGTACTCGGCATTGAGACGGGCAACGAAAGTGGGCAGCAGGCTTCAATCAAAAACGTACCTATGAGTAATTTTTTTTATCTTGTTTTGATAAATATAAATATTTTTATTAAGTAGATGACTTTGTTCTGCTAGGGTTGCGTAAGTCATGTATCGTTTTGATGAGAATGGGGTTGATCATGTTCCATGGATGGAAGTACTCAATATTGAGACGGGCAACGAAAGTAGGCTTCAATCAAAAACATACCTATGTGAAGATTTTCTCCCAATCGATTCTCGCTTTTCTCTTCGACTAATTGATGGAGCCGTTGATGGAATGGACGCAAAGTATGATGAGAATAGAGTGAAAAAGGCGAATGACGATATTTGTGCTCCTTTCAGAACAAATGGCAATACTGTTGTTGATGGTACAAATGATATGGTACAAGTGGTGCAAGATTTGATGACTTGGTACTTGGTAGTGTCTGAAGTGCAGGTGCGTTTGTGAGTGATGAGTTTTGAGAGACAAGGGAAGGAGGGCACACCGGTGACCGTACTCGTGCTTTTATAGAAGTGTCCTAACACATGAACCCACTCACTCCGATGTCCTACGAACCGGTCTTTCTAGCTTCCAACAAATCATCGGAACTAGCTCTGCGTATCACATACATGCCACGTACAACTTGGTCCAAAAACTCTGTTGGCTCCGGTCTCGGGTCGTCTCGTACGAGTCTCGGAGTAGAGGTGCCTTATATGAGGTTACAAACTTTTACACCACGAAACAGGTCTTTCTTCCTAAACCTATACCAGCGTTGAGTTTTTTTTTGAGTCTAGAAGGCTAGTACAGGAATATGAACGCCCCTTTCATCTTTTCTTGTCGTCTTCCGTTGCAATCGGTGGTGACTGACGACCATCAGCAAAATATACCATCTTTTTTTTGTAAATGCCGGCCTACATCAAACTCCCCATCTCAGAAAGCCAAAGTGGAAATGAACGCCCCTTTCGTGTCGTCTCGTAGTCTTTCAACGAATTTGATCGTGACTGTTAATAACTTCCACTTCGTTTGAGCCGTGAGCAGGTTTCAAGCCCCCTAAAGTTAAAGTAAAATAAGCAGTGCCCCTAGAAAATGGACGGGTGGGGAATCCTGTTAGGACAACAAGAACGAAGTTCCACAGACTAGACCAAAAAAACAGCAATCCTCACATGACCACAGCACGACCTCCCAAGGAAAAGGAAAGAACCGGGTTTGGTTGAATTGATGTGCTCAAACGAAGAGGAAACAATCGAGGAATCTACATACATTATTACATCGGAGTTCGATTCGCAGGAGGAAAGAGCAGTCAATAGCAGGCGAGGTTGCCTCGCTTAATCTGTAGCGTCCACCACGGGCCAAAAGAAGGAAGGGAGTGGGCCAAGAATAGACCCCGTCGTCCTCCCCCGTAATGCCGCCTTGTCGTAATTCGTCGCAGTCGACGCTGTCTGGTCACTGGTGGCTGGTGACTGGTGACCATCACCGAGCTAGGCCTTCCTTCTGACGTGAAAATACCAGTTCTCTTACGTTGAAGTTGACCGTGGCGAATGACGGACGTTCTCCTCGTTTGGACCGTGAGCAAGATACAAGCTCAAAAAGCTAGATGAAATTATCAGTGCCCCATTTATGTCGCCTTGACGTCTTAAGTAGAAGATATTGTGATACATACCCTCCATCGAGATAGGTCCTGATCTTTCGGATTCGGGTCAAGAAAGTCTTCAGCCTAAAAACCCCGAAGTGGAGATAGTGTTGTCTCGTTCATCACGTCGCCATGTCGTCTCTCGTCGATGTCGGTGTTGACTGGTCCGGGTCGTCATCATCATCTCGCCCACCTCTCGTACAATGACCCACCCACTTTCTCAAGCTGATCGAGCCAAAACCTCGTTCGTATATTCTCAAGCGAGTCTAGATAGAAGGCGGCTCGATTTTCATTTTCGAGGCCATCTGCAACATCCTGTTCGTACTGCTTGTAAAGAGCAGATGACTTCGTCTCCAGCTCATCGAGAGTTGACACTTGCATGAGCAACGTCATCATTTCCGCGGTTTGCCAGACAGATTGTACACTCAACGCCTGCAGTCCGGTTTTGTCCGACGCGTTGGTTGGTGTCCTCGTAGGGGCAGATTTACTTTCCTCATCGATCCTCAACTGTTTACTTTTGTGGGCACGTTGCTTGCTTTCGAGAAATGGAAGACTCCGCCGATGAGGCATGAGGTCTCTGAAATCGACTATCTGGTCCGAATCGAAGCTACTAGTGACTTTGTTCTGAGAGTTTCCAAGACATTCGGTCAAAGTAGACTTTGTCCTATTACCGCGTTTTCTGCCGAATCGAGAGGATTCCTTGTTCACATTGACGGTGTTTAGTCGGCCGGGAGCTAGCGAGACAGATCTAGTCAAGTATCTATGGCTCTGTCTAAAAGGAGGTGCGTCTGCCGCCTCGCTAAAGACATGTTTCTTCGAGGAATCGCTTGTGGCTCGATGGTTCAATTTCTCATAACTGAGAGACTCTAGCGGTGGGTGAGTCGGACCTTTTGTTCCATTCGGTGCAATGGCGTTGCAGGAGTGAATAATTGGCATGTCGCTAAAGTCTTCAGGCTGATTTGGCGTACTGAAGTTCCAGTCAGAGATGGCACGAGCTTTCCTTCCGGTCTGGCTGAGGCGGTCTAGCACCTCGTCAAATACGTTTTCATGAGACGCGATACTATCTTCGTTTGAGACGGAAGTCGGAGCCCCGTCATCCATGGCTTTCAATGATGTGGTAATTGATGGACTGGGTTGTTGAATAAGGCTAGTGACCCAGTTGAACTTCAAGTTGGCGTCCAACGGTCTTGTGTTGGGTTTTGTGAACGATGAAGCGTAGCTTTCTTCGACTGAAAATTTAGCCTTCTCGTCGAAGAAATTTTCATGAGTTGTTATAGCATTCTCGTTTGATAGAGAAGTTTGAGCCATATCTCTAGCTTGCAGAGGTGTGATGTTTGGAAGACTGAGTTGGTGAACAAAGCTGGTTGCCCGATTGGCCATCAAATTGGTGCCCAACGGTCTTGTACCGTATTTGGCCAATGGTGAAGAGGTGCTTCCTTCAATCGAAAATCCAGTCTTCCTCAGAATGCATACAGATACTAGAAAGTCTCGACTTTGCTGAAACCAGACGCGAAGAGTATGGTCGAGGTTCGGAAGTCTGACGCATATTTCATGAAGTCTCTTGTCGATGGTGATTGGTTCCTCTGTTCCACAAGGATGGTTCAAGATGTCATTCAGTCGCAGCGAAAGCTACCACGGCTGTCAGATCCGGAGATCTGGTATCACAGTGAGCTCGGATAACGTACCATTTGTCTGGACCCTGTGCTAATAATGAGCAGAAGAGTCCCAATCTCCGCTCCTAGAGGCCTCTGTCCTTGAAGACTGAACTCCAGAGGCTGTTCGAAAGTTGTTGCATTGTACTTCTCCACCTGATGGCCGACTTGCACCTCCACTAGACGTAGGTGGCAGCCAGTCGCTGGTGATGCAAGACGAGACATGTTGGTTCCACTGTGTGATGTTTGGCAATGTCGTGTAAAATGCTGCTATTTCATGCTGGACCCTCCAAGCACGTGGATATTGAGGACCGAGCCGGAGGACCGTCCATAATGGCTGCTGGGCATGAACCTCTTCAATAGGACGAGTCGGAACGACGTCGCGATTTTGTGAAGTTTAATTCAAGAGTAATCTTGTGGGGCACGGGGGGGAGTCCAGTGGAATGCAGCCGATTGGTGGGTTTCCTGATCTGTTGGTGAAAGTCACGTGGTGATAAGATATCATACAGCGCTTTCTGCTTCCTGGCGCGAATCTTGACGCGCCACGACCTGTGTTTCCTTGATCCACCCATCCCGTTATCAGGCCAAAGCACCACCTTCGTTCAAGGCAGATCATTGCCTTTGCGACCGGGCGACGCGTTCCGGTCTGCAGACTTCCATAGACTGGCATCGTTTCGGGTATACGCGCGCACGATATAGGGCCATTCCGTCCAATCCTTGACCTCGCTCCGGCCACCCAGCGCAGCTTGATTGCGCGCAACGTTGCAATCTCCGGTGTTGTCATGCCCACTACTGCGGAACGAGTTTGAGCTTGAGACCGACATCGAGATCGATATCGCGAGGGTCGTCAGCTCACTCGCCTCCGGTCGGTAACGATAGTACCGCGATGACTACGACGCCGCAAGAGGTGCCCCTGCACACCATCGACCGCACGCCAGAGTATGCGGAGTTTATGACCAAATTGAAAGAATTTCACGAAAAACGAGGAACCGTTCTTGATCCAGAACCCAAGGTCGGCCTGTGCTTTCTCGACCTGTATAAGACGTTCAACCACATCGTCGCCAGCGGAGGCTACGATAAGGTGTCGGAAGAGAAACTGGCCTGGCGGCGCATGGCCACCGAGTTGGGTCTGCATTCCAACAACGAAGCGTCCACGGCGTTCTCTCTGAAAGAAAAGTTTTACAAGAACTTGGCCGCATACGAAATTCAAACTGTGCACAACAAAGAGCCGCCTCCGAAAGAGATTCTGGAAGACGTCACGGCAAAGGGCGCCGGCCTGTTGACTCGCACGCTCGAAAACTTTCGCCCGAAACGCGACAACGCGGTCAACCCAGGCGACTCAGCAGCTTCCGGCGACGACGGCACTCCGACTCGCGAGCGATCTGCCACAGAAGCTCTCTCAGTCTCTCGCGCATCACGTGGTCTTCGAGAAGCACCGGCCCAGCGCGTCATATTTCAACCAGAGAGTGGCTCCGGTCGTTCTTCGAGGCCTGCTCAGACAACATACAACGCACTGGGAAACCCCCAAACACCCATACATCACGCAAACATGTCGCAAATGCCGCCCCTTAGTCAACAAGGCCGCGGGCCTTCGATCATGCATCATCCGCCCAACTCAGAAAATACATCAAACTTGGTGCTGTCATATCAACCCAAGCATCTCAAGCCTCTGCAACTACGGGCAGTCGCCACACCCAGTAACGCCCCCAGCGAATTCCAGAGACGTCGGCTGGCACATCGGTCAGCGGTCAATGCCGCCGGATACCGGCAGCCTATGCAACCAGGCAGTAAGCATAATTCTCTCCTGATTTTCTATCCGTCTCAATAATGTGGATATGCTCTGATATTCTGACCTTTTACTCAGCTGGATTCGACGGTCCGAACATTTATACCCGGTGCCTAAATGCGTTACGGTCCGGTGTCCCATCCGAACAGTCCTTCGCCCTAAATCACTTGGTCAAGATATCATTTGAACGTGGCGACAAGTATCGTTTCGACGCTTTTCCTGGTCTAGCCGAGGGACTTGTTGACAAGGCCCTTCAGGTCGGCAGTCTGTTCTATCACGTGTCTTGGACTGTCTCGTGGGACTCCTGCGCGGAGGATTCTCACATTGGTCAACTTGATGGCAATCATGGAACTCCAAACATTCTCGAGCGCATCAGCAACTTGGTAGAAAATGATCAGCCAGAAGCTCTCCAAACGGGAGAGCAGACCGATCAGATGGTTCTCATTGCCGAAGCTGTTCTTACACTTCGCAACATGGTAACTTTGCCGGAGAATGCGGTCAACATGTCTGACTTCTTCCCACTCAAGGATCTTATCTGTATAATTCTCCATCTTCCTCCAAAGGACATCGTGGTCGAGTTGAAGCACATGGCCCTGGACATTGCGGAACAAATTACGCCATACATGATCTTGGAATCAGACGATCCCCTGTACAAATCGCTCCTCATGCAGCTCGCGTCCGACGACAGAGGTTCCATCATCACTGCTCTGCGAGCCCTCGGACGCATTTCAGTGAATCTGGAAGCAACGAACAAGCTGAGCAACGTTCCGGCCGAATCTCTAGAGCGCATCTCCAACTGGTTGCTTCTAAACGATGATGAGTTGATGGATGCCTGCTTGGATCTGCTTTACCAATACACAGCCGTAGTCTCCAATGTGGACCATCTCATTCGATCCAACGTTACCGGAAACCTCGTCCACCACCTCGTGCGGCTCCTATCACACGGCGCGAAAAAACTTCACCGAGACTTCATTCTGACGCCAGAAAAGAAATCCCCCTGTCAAGACGATATCGCTGCGATGCCCGAGGACCTCCTTCAGCAAATGCTGAAAGTAGACGAGCCGGAACGCGTCCACAAATGGGTCAAGTGCTTCTTCGAAGAGGATGGCGATTCCTTCATCACGCAGCTGGCTGCCTGGCAAGCCTATCAGTCGGCGTTCGTCACTCCTCTCAAGGCCCTGGGGCATCCCATGATTACCCCCGCCGATTTCATTCGCAACAGCACCTCGGTATACAAGGACTCGAATGCGCAGGTTCTTCGCGAACCCGGCGAGCCGCAGCAGAAATTCATCATTCACGGCATCCGACCCCGACCGCGCCCCCTCAACTTTGACGGCGTAGAATACGGCCGCTGTTTATGGGCATCTACGACGTCCACGACCGGAAAAAGGGACGACAAGTGCGGTATATTTTTCTTGCAACCGCAGCAACTGTGGGATCACGTTTTGACAAAACACATTGGCGAGAAACGGAACAAGGACAATCATTTTGATAACACGGAAAAGCTGTTCATATGCCAATGGAACCAATGTCCCTCGTACACGCAGCCGACGAAGCTCCGTTTCCGCGACTTTGCCCACCACATTCACACCCACATCATGTCTACCATGAGCGGCCCTAACAAGGGCACCCCCTCGAAGCCGTGGGTGGTGCCCGCCAAGATTATGTCCATCACTCTCGAAGAAACGGCCACAGTCCGAGACGAAAGAAACCCACAGCTTCCTCCGCAAGCAGCCGGGATTCCTCTCAGTGCGGTCCTTGTCCTGCGCAATATTGCGCGCAATGTCATCAAGACCGATGCGGAAAAGGAGCTCGTCAAGTCGCAAAAAGGGGACACGTTGGAGAGGGGGGGTTGGAATGAGAGATTGTTCCGCGCTGCTTTGCCGCGCTTGTTTGAGATTCTTGCTGAGAATAAATCCCTGGTATGTCGCTTCTTGAAAAATATGGCAAGACGTGTCAGCTACATTGATTTCTAACAAACAACCCCTCAATAGAGCCCGTATATTTCCTCCCTCTTGGACCTGGTACGGCCGAAAATTAGAGCAGAAGATAGCGACGACGATGACTATTGACACCCGAAGAGGAGAAAAGAAGAATCGCTGCTATTAGACGCATGGGCTTGGTTTACATCTGTGCTAAAAACGACCATTCGTGCACATTCCAGTGAAAAAACGTTCCTGAAGATGAGGAGTTTGGGGATACACCTTTATTGCATTTGTCGCTTGATTTCTTTCCTTCTGTCCTTTCGAGTTTATTCTCCCGGCAGTGACGTACAGTAGTTATGCATTCAGATAGTACAGTACAGTGCCGATTGCGCGCCTCGTTGCGATCACGGCTTTTACGGAGTATATACCTGAGGAAAAACAATACTCCATGCGGCCGAAGTTACGGAGTACATAAGTACATACGGAGTAATCACACGGTCTTGCTTGGCAGCGTCGCGAAGGAAGCCTCGTTTGTGCTGCTAAAAAAAAAAAAAGCCACGCTGCAACGCAGGATCCACAATAGATGCCCCTAGCGAAGTTACGGCGCGTAGTCGATCGTTCGACGGTCGGTGTGCTTCAAGTCGACCCTGTGAAGCTGCCCGTTCCTTCTTTTGTTCCTTTTGTTCGAGTTTCGTCCCTTTCCTCTTTCCACTTTCCCCTGATGAGCCCTTGGTGTGGATCAGCTTCCCCAGCACCCGGAGCTCCATATCCCTGAGAGATGGGGCGATCGTCTGGATGCATGGTTCCGGCGGCACTTGTCATTCATAGGTACCGAACATATGTACCTACGTATCTTGTTCGATCTGTTTGAAAATAAAGATCGTAGGCGCGGGCTGTTCTGATGCCGAGTTCGGGTTTGATGCTTCAGCTTCAGCATCACTCCTGCCTCACTTGGATCAGCTCGGGTGTGTTTCCATCCAGACTATCCAACTGCGCCAAGCCTTGGGCGGTGCACCCCGCGACGTCTGACAACAGAACACTTGTGCCGAAACACAACTGTAGCGAGCCGCCAGCAACGTGGCCGCTGTGACTTTGTCGATATATGTAACTCGTACGGTAGCGGGCGAGCTGTACGAGGCACTTGGGCCAGGAAATTGAAAACTCAGTGTGGCCACATGACCAGTCGCGAGATTGCATCGCACAGCGCGAGAGCCAGCAAACACCGGGTTCCTCCCCACAACAGGGGCCGCGCATGCTTGCTCGACTCTCGCGGTAAACGGGTTACGGAAGCAACACCAGCGCATCCTTCGAAAGCCTCTTCTCGGCGGCTCGTTGTGCCCGGCCGATACTTCGTAATACATATCTATGTATGTACCTATGTATGCATACGTACGAGTAGATCGTCTGCTGGACGCGTTTGAATTTGAATCCTCGGCTCCTTCGTCCCCGTTGAATGGCGTAGCGGAAACTATCCGATGGCGCCGGCTGCACAATGGCTGCCTGGTGCCTTCAGCCTTCATCCCTTGGCCGCCGTGTCCAAGACAAGCATAGGAAATGCGCAACTTACAAGTTACAATTGCATAGCCGGCTCGGCTCCGTGCTTCACAGCCTGCTAGAGGGGTGGGTGTGTGTCTATTCGAGCTTGTTCATTGTCGGTCCACGCGAGGTCGTGCAGCATGCTCAATCGAGTTTCTTGAGTTTCTCAAAGCTGCCTGTGGCGTAAACGTGTATGTAATGTTTTCCATCTACATATTCATTATACCATTGTGGATGTTGGGTCAATAAATGACGGAGTGGCAAAGGTGACGAACTCGAGGGCAGGAGCGACCGGCGAATGAAAAGGAGGGGAGTCACGTTGATGTTGCTCCTCCAGGGACCAGAACCAGTAGGTATCACAGAGGTAGGTATCGACTCTCCAGATTTCAAACTCCCACAATTGTGACATTCCACGCAAGTTGCAACTGAACGCGTCTAAGCTTTTCCTTCACGATGCATCGACCTGCGCGGCATGCGAGCAAGAAAAGTCGTGTCGACCGTGGTATCTCCCTACCAGGTATTGAACGATCCCCTTAAACCCGACTACATACGGCTCAGTGCGAGGCTCTTTCCGAAGGGCTGGAGCGAAAAGATAGATCATCAGATTCCTAACCTCTCAAACACCAGAAGGGCTGACTGACGACACTTTTGTACATTCGAAGTTTGACAAAACGCAATGCTTCGTACCGTGGGCTATACCTAGGTACCTAGTGTCCGATAGAGATCTGTGACCTGTCACGACTCACGATTCACAGGCTGTCAAAGCATACCTTTGCAGTCACGAGCCACTACACTCTACCTACTCCGTAGGTACCTATTTCTTGGACCAGCGGCTGCTGAGCCGCACCCCACTGTGGATATAAAATCCGAGCTGGATGACCCGAAGTGCCGGATACACCTGTTCTGGTTCATGTACCTATGTACATATATACCTATGTATCCGGTCGCTTCGGCTCGACCTGGTTACAGATTATCAACGCAAAGCAGCGTCGTTGCGTTTCACTCCAGTACAGCTTGGAGTTCATGTTGATCAAAACCTGGCAACATCATGACTTGGTCGCTGGCCTTGGACGTAGCCTATCAGTTATATATCTCAGTGGTCACTACTGATTGCGACTGATTGTACCTAGCTGACAGCACGGTATTGTACAAGTACGGAAGGATGATCGAAGGTATAACATTTACTGCTTCGGAGAGGCGGTTGGCGAAAGACTACCTACATGATATTGATAGTATAACGGCTAACACTCGTAAACAGTGCCTGCATCTAACTACGTATGAGACCGTTTCGACAAACCATAGAACTCTGTACAACCTCCATGCGGTTTTGCAACTGCGATTTCAACCTTGTCTGATGCAAAGCCAGGCTTTCAAGTTGGTCATCTGACTTCAACACAATCGTACGAACGGCTGAGCTCCACCGCCAACTCCGTCCGATCCCGGCATCGGGCGACCGTGGGGCTGTAGTATGTACTAGGTACTCCATTAGGTACCTAGGTGCCTTGGGTAGGTAGGTATGTAGGGCCTAGGTACCTACTACCTATATACACACAAGCGCGCACAGAGTCCAGACTCCACAGACACATCGACCCTTGCTGTGAAAAGGGTTCCCGGTTCTGTGGAGATGGCGGGCTCATTTCGAACTGTCCAGGCGGCTAGGTTGAGACACTTGCATTCCCCAGAAGCCGGAGCAAATTAAGAACCTGAGTGCGGCAGGTTTTGCGTTCCTCGCAGCTCGACTTGCGGCATTTCCTTTTGTTCAATGAGTCTTGATGCGGAAGACCCTGAGCTTCTTATACGTGGAGATTGTGCATCAAAAGTTCAAGGCCAAGTTATGTGCGCTGCCACCACTTGGCGCCGGCGGACTTGTCACACAATACGGAGTACACAATACCCAATTTTGGGTCCGCCGGAAACTACTTCAAGGGTCCAGCCGACGCCACAGCCTTCCCGAGGCAAATGTACATACATACCCTATGTATGTACATGGGTACCCAGGTACATACTCCGGAAGTAATGTATTATGTTGGGGATTCTGGAAAACAAGCATGACTACAGAGTAGGTATACAATTCATACGCCATGTTTCTGGTCGATAAAACAACGATCACGGGACATACCTACCCCCGCGTTGGTTGTATGGACGTAGATACCTACTACACACCTACGTCACGATACGCAAATCAAGCTGGAACTGGTGCCAACACTGAGCTCACAAACAGCACGACCTCGAAGACCAGCCTCACCTGGGACCAAGGCAAACGGACTGCCCTGTACAACGCCCTAGCATCTCCGTTGTCGGATCCCTCTTCTACAAGTGAAGGGGTCTTAAAATTTCCCACTGCCCACTGCCAGTCCGTCAGCCGTCAGCTTTCAGAGGAGAAAAGGCGCCGGGAAACAATGGAGGGAAAAAAAGCAGAGGGTGTACACCGAGTACGCCCACTCCTCATAGGTATCCGTGTGAGCGTAGCCGGGCATCCGGCTAACTGCCATGCTGACTAGGGTCTCGAGTGGCGCGCTACGAAGTACCTACATACATATGTACGGAGCAGAGCAAGCAAGACTTGAAGCCCGAATGTTGAACTTGGCACAACAAGGGCAGGGGTCCCACGAGCCGCCACTCCGACCCAGATTGGAATCCCCACCAAGGGGCTCCGTGCTTCAGGGCAAAAGATTTCGTCTCCAACGCGCCTTGAGACAGACCCGCATTCGGACTTCTCGACTGGGCCATCGTCGACCCGTTTGTCACCTAAATAAATCTCACTCTGGATTGACATTCCCCTCGCTAAATTCTATATATTGTCCATTCCTTTTCTGCCATCTCCCCGAGCGATCCGCTCACACACACACACACCTTCTTCTCCTCTCCTCATGCAATTCCCTCCAACGAGAACTTCCTTCTCTACCTTTCCGATACCTGGCCTTCTCCTCAACGACATTCCCAGTCACCTAGCTTCTAAACCACTTCCCTAACAAAACAAACCGCACAAATTGCAATGTCGTTCGCCGCACGAAGCGCTCTGCGGCTCACCAGAGCCGCCACTCCTCTTGCTACCCGTTCGCGAGCTGGCGCACGCCTGTTCTCTGTCACACGCACCAACGCCGTTTCTAGCACTGCGCAGAAGCAGGGAGTAGTCCGGGAGAAAGAAATTCCAGTCACAGTGTATCCCGCGGGCCAAGCCCAAGGGGATAAGCACACTGTTCGCATCTCCGACAGTGCTGGTCAAGTCCCCCATGACAGCCCAGCTCCCCCTGTGGAGCACGATGCCGTGCAGCCCCTGAGCAAAAGCGTCTTCAACTCAATGCCTCACACCATGCGCAACATGAGCGTATACGGCAAGGTCATCATCGTATCCGGTGGTGGACGTGGCTTGGGAAATAACATGGCTCGCGCATGCGCTGAAGCAGGTGCCAAAGCCATCGCCATTTTCGACGCAAACCAGGAACTCGGTGATGAGGCTGCTGCCGAGCTCCATGAGAAGTCTGGACTCCCCGTCTCATTCTTCAAGGTGGATGTGCGTGACGGAGCTGCCATCAACGCGGCTGTCGACTCCGTCGTGGAACTCTATGGGGCTCCCGACGTTCTGGTCAATGCCGCCGGTATTGCAGACTCCAACATCAAGGCGGAGACATACGACCCGGCCATGTTCCGCCGCCTCATCGACATCAACTTGACGGGCTCGTTCCTCATGGCGCAGTCTGTTGGCCGCGCCATGATGGCTGCTGGCAAACCTGGAAGCATCGTTCTCGTAGCCTCCATGTCCGGCACCATTGTCAACTACCCGCAGGAGCAGAGCTGCTACAATGCTTCCAAGGCTGGTGTTATCCAGTTTGCCAAGTCGATTGCGGCCGAATGGGCCAAGTACAACATCCGGGTCAACTGCATCTCCCCCGGCTACATGGACACTGCTCTGAACCGTGTCCCCGCTCTCGAAGCTCAGAAGAAGATTTGGAAGTCCATGACCCCACAGGACCGTCTGGGTGGTGTTGACGAGCTGAACGGTCTCTGCGTATTCCTCGCGTCCGACTCGTCTCGCTTCATGACGGGCTCTAACTGCGTCATCGACGGCGGGTACTCTTGCTACTAGTGGGGAGTGTAGAAATGGAAGTCTTTTGTTGTCGGAGGATCGATAGGTCCGCAGCAGGGGATTCTGTAAGAGTTGGTGCTAGGAGCAACAAATCTTGTTGGTCAGGGTTGACATGCCAGGTGTTTCCATCATGCTCCGTTTCCTCAGGTCAACGAGCCATCGTGGGCTGTTGCCAACCCACCACGCGTGATCATTCCCTCGACTGTTTATGCTTTTTATTCATGTTTTTATCTGTCTTGTTTGGCGTTACGGATTCGCCTTTCTCTTTTGGTAAATGTCTTTTTTTGTATATTTCTCTCTCTTCTTCTATTATTGCACGCACCGCCACATCTGTGTTGTGGGCGAAGGGACAGAAGGGAAAAAGCGATACTGGAAGTCAGTATAGAGACCGCATGGCGATTGATTTCAGAGCAAATCTTTGTATTTTGACTCCATTTGGAAAGGAGGGGATCAAGAACTCTTGGATGGTTCGCTCTTATGACATATGCTTTATCTCGGAGTATCTGTGTGTCTTTGTGTGTCTGTCTATTTCTTCGCATGAATTAAACTAAACGCCCTCCAAAGTGACGGTCTATCTGAGCCCATCAGCTCGCCCAAAATCTCATCACCGCTTCCAAACACCGCAGATCCCGATGAGTACTTCTAGCTACAGTAACAAAAGCTACTTCATATGTACGTCCAGGGATAACCGCCAGGCCTTCTCGCCCTAGTACACACACATGGACAGCAATTGGTGGGAATTGCGAACCAAGATATCGTTATCCTTGCGACACCTTGAGCCAAGTTTTCATGCGCTACTTACTACATAATGAAAACGTGGTTCACCCTTGCCGGGCCGTCCCGATAGGCTATATCAGGAGTGACTTAATTATGCGCCGCAACTTTCCCCCACACGTCAACGGCAACACAGACACAGCATGTATAGAGTTTAGAACAGACAAGCAAGGCAAGGAACGGAACCAACGACGCGCTTAATTTTCTTCAATGGAGCCATGAAGGCCCACGTATCTCTCTCTTTCTCAGTTAGGTATCAGAAATGCCTCTTCTTCCTTCTTCTCTTTTCCCAACGTCTCAGTTTACTCCATTTTTCTCCCCCTTTTTTTGTGAGTACCTTCTCTTTAGGCTCTCTTCCTTCAAGGTTTGATGCATTGGCAGGCCCCCATGTGGCATTATGAGTCAAGTTCGCTCGAATATACTTCCCACGTGCCCCCCTCTGGGTCTATGTACGCTCCACGATCTCATTCTCCCTCGTCTCGTCAACTTGATCGTAATTCTAGGGAAATAAAGATACTCTCCGCTGATGATATTGTCCCGCTATTTTCTTTCAATAATACAGCCTATCTCCCATTTTTGCAAGCTTCAGGGCCGCCTTTGTGGCGGGCTACATGCAAATTCGGAAAATAGAGTAAACGCTCGCTTGGTCACGTAACGAAATACGTAGGTATATATTCATTTCCTCCCCCTCCTCCTCCTCCTCCTCCTTCCATTCCTCCCCCGGCGACGGCCTCAGGTGTTCAATCACGACCTTCGTAACTTGTCCAAGGCTCTTTGCTGCTGAGCGAGTCGTACCAGGGGTGCCAATTGGCTTATGTCCACACAGTACTTCATCAACTCGTGCTGTAGTACAAGAGTGGGTTAGCAGGGCAACACAACAAGATTCAATGAGTCAACAAAAGGGGAGAAAGACGTACCCTGAGCAAGTCATGCGCACTAGCCCTCTTCTCCGGATCAACCTTTAGAGCAAAGTACAAGAAATCCCGAAACACGTGCGACAAGTGTTTCTCGCTCCTGATTCGGGGCGTTCCCGTCGTTGCAATCAGCCACAACGCCCGTAGCGGTGACTCCGTCAGGTACGGCGGCTCTCCCTCAATCATTTCAATAGCCATGATGCCGAGAGACCAAATGTCCACCTTGCGGCCGTACTCTTTCCTCGTGACGACTTCAGGGGCCATCCAGTATGGCGTGCCGACCATGGTGGTTCGCTTATTTTGGGCTTCGTTGATGGTAGCGCAGAAGCCAAAATCGGCTGTTCAAGAGAAGGTAGGGTATACGTTAATGCCAATTGGACTTCGAGAACACTCATTTGGGTATTGTTCCAATATGTACTATGCGTGCAAGGGCCGACGGACGGCAAGGGGAAGGGCAGAACGGGAAGGATATCTCGTACTCAGCTTGATATGCCCATCACTAGACAATAAAATGTTATCCGACTTGATATCCCGATGAATGACGCCCTTGGAGTGAAGATGCTGCAATCCCTTCAACGTCTCCCGGCACACCGTCGCGATTTGGCCCTCCGTCATTACATTGACCGTGACAACGTCCGTCAAGCTGCCTCCCTCCATAAACTCCATAACCACCCAGAGCTCTCCTGCACAGAGGTAGCTATCGATAAAGTTTACAATATTGGGATGCGAGCTATCCTTCATGACGAGGATTTCATTAATGATGAGCTCCTTCTTCGGCTGCTGCTCCAGATTCATCTGCTTGATCGCCACCAAGCGATTCGTGCCCCTTTCGTAGCCTGTAAATACACCACCAGATGCGCCTTGTCCGATTTTGGTGAAGCTGCGGAATACTTCCCGTGGATCTCCCGCGGTACAGATGCGTTTGAGTGAGGCGACCACATCGACGCCATTGTTTTGGCGGGGCCTCGCCCTCGGCCTCGTGCCAGGAATAGGGCCAGGATTAATACCGGCGAAGGCAGGTTGCTGCTGCTGCCGCATGGGCAAGGCATGGGTTTGGCCGTTTACTTCTGCCTGTCGAGCATAAGCTGCGGTTTGATGCGGACTTGGAACAGGTGCTTGAGGCTGTGGGGTTTGTCTCTTGCTGGAAGATCGTACGATGTGACCGGACATGGCGGCCTGAGCTTGTGCCAGAGCCTGCTCATGTTGTTGCAGCATCATCTGCTGCTGATACATCGCTGCTGTTGACTGTCCGGCTGAAGGTTGGCCACTCATCTGTGGCGTAGGTGGGCTGAATGGTGGTGGCGCGCCGTTAGCACGTGAGTTAGATCTTGATCGATGCTCCTCTGGTAGCATGGGCGCGCTATCCCTTCGCTGCACATATGGAAAGTCGTCATGCGGCTGCTGCGAGATGCCGAGGCCAGTGTCTTTGGGTGCCGTTTGGGCATTTGATGGCACAGTCCGGTTATTCATGCTGACGGGTGGCTTCGGGGCTGGTCGGCTGGGCACCATATCTCTGCCAGGGGCCCTCGACGGAGGAACTGGAGGTGGCGCTCGGGGATTCTCAAAGCTCCCTGGTGAGTGTACAAAAGGGAAGTCAGTGACCAACGTATACCGTGCGACGAAACCTTCGGAGAAGAACACACTTACCCATATAGTTTGCGGGATACATGGCAGGTGGTGATGCGGGTGTATTGAAGGGGCGTGTATCTGTTGGTCCGGCATTATGGAACTTTTCCGGGCTCTGATCTTCGGGTGGCCGTTCAGTCGTTTCCTTGTAAAACTGCAGAATATCAACCATAGTCTGGGGGTTCTCTCGCCGCTCCTGTTCCGGAATACCGCTTTCGTTTATTAATCGCTGCCATTCCTTTGGTAGTCCCTGCGAGCAGCGACGTTAGCATTGTCCGTGGAGATTTTGTCGACTTGTAGAAATCAGCGACAGCTTCACATACAGTGAACATGCCAGTAGAGCTATCGTATCCTACGTGGGTGACATGGACGGGGTTCTCAGGCGCCGAGATAACGGGCTTCTTCTGGGACCCAACCAAGCTGGTGACAAATCCTGAGAAGCCAGATTTCTTCCGCAGCATAGGCGGCTTCGAATCCTTGGCCTCATCTGAATTCCGCTTCGATCCCACCACATCGGATTCGGACACACTGTCGCCCTGACTCTTTTCCGAAAGGGCAGGATCCATGCTACTAAAGCTCGGCGACGATCGCAGTGCGGGGCTCGCAGAGTTCTGGTCGGCACTCATTGTATTCGGTGTGGAAGACATGGCTGATGGTTGGATCGATGTCCGCGGGCTGATGTACTTGGTAGACTCAATGCGGCTCAAGATGGCGGCGCCGTCAAAAGGCGCGCCAAGCAGGTCGTCGGATCTCACTCCGCTTCCTCGGCGACTTTGGGAGCCGGACGGTCGAATTGGGCGGTGCTCAAGTTGTGAAGCCGAAGCAGCGGCGGTGGATGAGTTGCAGGTAGCGACAAAGCCTTCCTGAGTAATACCGGACGAGGCATTCGACGGCCAATGGGAGAGAGGAGGCTGTCTGGGCGAGGAGTTGGCGGAGACGCGGGTGCTGGCAGCGGACCGCGCCGGGGGAGCGCTGGGAGCTCGGCGAAGACTCTGCAAGCTATGTTTGCTACCAAGTGACTGGCAGTCGTCGAAGTTGGACGAAGAACGGGAGTGTGAGTGTGAGGGGTACTTCTTGATGAGCTTGCGCCGAGCACTGCTGCCGTCGAGGGAGGAGAGGGACGAGGCCGGACCGTCCATGATGCTGCTCGAGGAGCTCGCCTCAGCTAGCAGGGAAAACGATCAGGTCGCAGAACAGCTGGTTGGGCAGAGCAGCAGCAGGAAAAGCGGTCCTTGGCGGGCGCGTGTTGTGGTGAACGCCAATTCGACGTCTTTGTGTTCGGAGAAGCACTTTGTTTGTCGGTGGGTTTCTCTGGCCGCGAGTAGAAGCGAGCGGGAGGGCGTACCTGTTGGCCGCGGAGCCGTGGCGGCCGCGTGTGTATTGTGACTATTGTCCGGCTTCACGACTTCTCAGTGGCGGATCGAGTCACAGGAGCGGGGCGGAGCGCAGGTGATTTGCCGGCGCTGGTGCCGTTGCGCCGCCGGTGAAAGTTGGGGCACGTTTGGGGGAGTCTCGCAGCCTATCGACCCAGAAGCCAGGTCGCACCACGTTGCCTGCAGCGTAGCAGGCCGCTGCGTTGCGCCGTCTCCAGCATGTCCGACGTGTCCTATGCGAGTCGTCCAACCGCGCATTCACATCGAGCGTGTCGAGGCTCGGGATACGTATGTAGTATGTACTCGAGTACGGAGTACTAGGTAGGTACATAGGTAGGTACCTATGTATCATGTATGTGGATGGCTTGGAGTTGCGGGGCGGCTGGGGGGCCCTGAATGTGCTGAACGACTGACAGTCCAACCCGGAGTGCGGAGGGCAAGGGCGGGGTTGCGTGATGTGATCGATGGGGAAAGGCAACAAGGCCACGGGGAGACATGGTTGCATCTACATACATATGTATGTACAAATGCATACTCCGTACGTACTCCGTAATTCAGAATACTCCGTAGGTAGACAGCTGCTACCTACCTACATGCTCCGTACACTTTATTAGCATTTTGTCCGGTCCGCCGAGTATGATCTTGCTGCCCTGGCGGGGTGGGTGATGGCGGCCCAACTTCTGCACAAACCCCGCGGCCGAGGTCGTCTTGTTGGGACAGCACATCAAGCCGAGCGCGGGTATTCAGACTCGGCTATGTGAGTCTTTTCTATCGCTGCTCCAAATTGCTGGTCTGTTCTTCTTTCGATATCATATGTATGTACTTATGAGTGGTGAATCGTGATTGATGAGTCTATTTTTGTCTTGTTTAGCGCGCACTTGTTTGGTTCGGTTTGAACTTTGCTCTGTCTTGACTCTTGAGTCCGACTCTTTTCTCTACAGCACACACGGTACCTACATACCTGGTATTCATGCCATGTTCTGTTTCGTGCAAAGTCGGTGATTTATATCGTTTTGATTCCACACCTCAGAAGCATGGATGCCTTCTGAAGAACATTTGTCAGGTATGCTAGTCCGGTCGAGGGTCGCGGGGGTCGGAGGTCCTTTTTGAAATTGATCCACTGTTTGTTGAGCTTCACGGTCATCATGTCATTTCCATTTTCAGGTATCAAAATTTTCTTCTCTGGTGTACAACATTACCATGCAGATGAAACTCATGCATGGACTGGTCGAAAGTTATTGCTGTCGTAGAAATCGTTTCACAGGCAATGCAATTACTTGTAGACTTGGGGGCTTAGGTACTGCCCACACTATCAACGAAATCGATAGGTTGTGGCCTCACCCTGAGTGATCTTGGCACGCAGTGTAGACCGATGACCCACAGGAATAACTCGAGTTTTTAATTCACCAAGCGGTTGCTGATCAACGGTTTGGATTGTCGTACATATGTATAAGTTTTTTTTGCGACGTTCGTGCCATATTTTTCTCCAAATCACTGGTTCGACGTAGGGTAGGCAGAATAGCTCGATACAGCCTACAGGCGGCGCCACACGAGCTGTCGTGCGATTCTGGTGGGGAATTTCCTCAGGGCGTGATTAGCTCCACTTTCCGTGGCCATTGAGGCCAGAATTCCAGCAGATTTCCAGCTCTCCAGGAGTCCAGAGGGCCGGGCTTGTCTTTCCCGGAGACCCTCGACCTCCTGTCATCTTCGCCACGTCAACTACCCCTTACCATCTCTTGCGGCTTCATCTCGCCCGGCCTCTCTCTGGTTCCTGCTTCTTCTGGTTTATCCCTCTGGTCACTGGTAATCGTTCACAAAAAACAATATCTATTCTCTCCGAGTAAGACCTTAGGCACGTCAGAAGTCATCCACCCTAGAAGAGACAAGCATCGAACTGCATAGAGAGAAACAAGCTAGACAAGCTCTGTTGAGAAGCATTCCGACAGGTGAAAGATACTGTACGTCTCCACGAGTGTAGAACTTCTATCTTACACCTCAGAATCGACGTTCCAACACCCCGTTCGCCTTGAAAGAAAAATGTCACAAAACTTTGCTGACAATTGATGTAGCAAAGACTTGAACAAAGTGTTTTGTTTGACGCAGAGCTCGCCATTTTCGCGCACGACTCGTCTTATAATTTCTATTCGATCGTTCCAACATGGCTACTGACGAATCCATCGCCCAGAAGCTTCTTCAGAAGCACGCCGAGGATCCCCACCATCCCACCGTTGAGGATGTCCCGGACGAAGATCTTGCCCCTCAGACCGCCAACGAGGCCTCAGGATCCTGGACTGCACCCATGAGTGCCAAGTCCGCTGGTAAACAACAGCAATCTCGGAGCCCCAAGGCCCCCCTTGACACACAGTCGCACGAACTCTTCCCTGAACTCGGAGCGCCCAAAAGCAAGAGCGCTAGTATTGCTCCTATCTGGGGGGCCAAGAGCAGTGCTGATGGCAAGACCAATGGCACGGTCGCCTCTTCCAATGGAACCTCAAGTCCCTCAATCCAAGCACCTGCTGCTGCCACTCCACCCAAAGCATCGACTCCTGCCGTGTCCATCCCCGGTCGCAACGTCGAGACTGTGACTTTGGAGCCTCAATTTATCCTCCCCCGTGGCCAATTGAAGCGACCGATCCCGGATATCGTGAGAGAAATCAATCGAAAGTCACGAGCAAACATCAATATGGCGACGGCCTCCAATGGCCGTCTCCGATTTGATGCCACTGGTCCTCAGGAGATTGCTCAACAGGCTCTCAAGGATCTGGTACAGCAGATAGGCACCAAGGTAGGTTCACGAACCACATCGCCTGCTATACGTCTCATGTCATATTTCAGCACACTAACGTCGTGTAGATACTGATCAAAGTCCCCATCCCTTACTCGGCCCGAGCATTCGTCATCGGAAAACGCGGCTCTGTAATTCGCACCTTGCAGGAGAAAACTGGAGCCAAGATTCAGTTGCCCAAGGTGGAGGACAACGCACTCCTAGCCGACGACGACGAGGCTACCATTGATGTTATTGTGGAGGGCAATGCGCTTTCTGCGGCTTCCGCTCGTAACGAGCTCCTGAAGATTGCCAATGAGCGATCAGCCAACGTCCAGACCAAGGTTCGAGGTGTTCCCCTGGCCTTCTATCCCTTTATCGCCGGATCTGGAAATAAGCTGGCCCAGGAGTTGGAGAAAAAGCATGGAATTCAGATTCGGGTTCCTTCCCACCAGGCCGTCTCACGAGCAGCAGTCCCTGCAGCTCCTCAATCAGGCGAGCGTCCTATTTTCACCCCTGCTGGAGCCGACGACGACCACATCCAGCTTGCCGGTGATCGCGCTGCCATTCAGCAGGTGCGCGCTGATATCGAGCGTCAAGTCGCAGAGCTCCATAAACAGCTTGAGCTTGAACAGCTTTCCATTCAGAGAGGTCGCCATCAGTTCATCATCGGCGAGCGCGGCGTACCGTCCGATGACTTCTTCACGGAGACTGGATGCGCCATCATCCTTCCCTCTGATGACGAAGATGATACAGTCACCATCATTGGTCCTGCCGAGCGAGTGCAGGCCGGTCTCGAGAAGGCCATGGATCTGGCCATGGGCATGCAGATGTCAAACATTGACATTGCCCGATTTCACCGCAATGCTCCTGGAGGCGCCTCTGCACATGCTGGTAATGTCACTCGTTACCTCCGTCAGCGGAAGGAAATTGATCGTCTTGAGAAGCTGTACAACACTCATATCAATACTCCATTCTCTCAGGACGGGGCTTTGCCTTGGGAACTCTACTCTCGAGAGGGCAAGAACGCCATTCGTGCTCAGTCCGAAATCACTGGCATCATCAATGCCCACCCTCCCTCTCGCTTGCACCCCATCAACGTCGACCCATTCTTCCACCAGCACTTGCGCACCGATATCACCCCCAAGGTGAAGAAGGAATATGGTGTCCAGGTTGTTGTGCCTGAAGTTTCGGAGACGGAGGCCTCGGTTCTTCTAGTTTTCGAGGGCGCCGACCCAGTCGAAGGACCTTATCAGTTGCCTAGAACGAAGCCCTCGGACACAGATGTGCAGGCGTTCAAGAAGGCCCTTGAGGAAGCTGAGAAGCATATTCTGAGCCTCATTAACAAGCAAGAAGCTCTTTCCAGCGTTTCTCTGGATGTACCTGCCAAGTTCCACGACAGACTTCGACGGTTCATTAAGAAGGAGCAAGAAAGTCGTTCTACGGATCAAATTCCTGTGAGGGTGACCAAGGTTGGGACTACCGTAACGCTACGTGGCCCTCAGTCGGCCGTCGAGTCTCTCGCCTCTAAAGCCCAGGCTTTTGTTGAGCAGGAGAAGGCAGACGAGAAGGAGCGAGGCTTCACGCTGATGTTTGATTTCCCCCAGAAGTTTGCCAATCATCTTATCGGCAAAGGAGGCAGCAACATCAAGGAACTTCGAGATCGATTTGACGTCGAGATTCAGGTTCAGGAGGGACAGGTCGAGCTCAAGGGACCCAAGGCCAAGGCTGAAGAAGCTCGTCGTTATATCCAAAATTTGGGTCGCGCATTGGCCGATGAGACGACTCATATCATGAAGATTGACCCCAAGTACCATCGGGAGCTCATTGGTACGCAGGGCAGTCAGATTAACCGCCTTCAGACTCGATACAAGGTGCTCATCTTCTTCCCACGCTCGGCGAAGGAAGCGTCCGATGAGCAGTCAAACACGGGTGCCGTAAGCGATGCCGGCAAGCCTCGTCGTCAACAGGCTCCTGACGAGGTCATTATCCGTGGCCCGAAGAAGGGTGCCGATGAAGCACGGGACGAGATTTTCTCTCTCCACAAGTATCTGGAAGAGCACTCTGTGACGGCCACTGTGCCGGTGCAGCAAAAGCAAGTCGGATCTCTCATCGGCCAAGGTGGTGCTGCTCTCGATGAGCTGCGGCAAATGACGGGTGCTCGTATTGATGTACCCGCCGAGCGAGATGCCGATATTGTCCAGATCTCCATCAAGGGAACTGCTGATCAAGTGGCCAAAGCACGCAAGGCTCTTGAGGAGAAGCGAAGCATCTTCGACGACACGGTTGTTGAGACGATTGAGGTAGACAAGAAGCATCACAAGGCTTTAATTGGCACCGGCGGTATGTATTCTAGTCACTTGACTGGACCCCCCTCCCCCCCTGGTTTCATGCCGCGGGGGCTCAGCTTTTGCTTCTGACTGACTTTTCTTCCTTCCCAGGTGCTTTTCTCAAAGAACTTGTTGTCGGAGCCGGTGGCTCTGACGATAGGCGAGAGCTTGCTCGTACGATCCAGTTTCCCAAGCGAGAAGCTGACGGAAACACCATCAAGGTCGAAGGACGCACCGAAGTTGTCCGAAAGATCATTAAGCGTATTCAGGAAATCGTCGCCGAACGTGACAGCCAGATCACGGAGGTTATCGAGGTACCAATCGAGAATCACCGATCTCTCATCGGCCGTGGTGGCGATACCAAGCGTGAGATGGAGACCAAGTTCTCCGTTTCAATTGATGTACCCAGACAGGGTGACGGTAAGACTGGTGTGAAGGTAACGGGCCGTCCGGAGAATGTGTCCCAGGCCAAGGACCACATTGCCAGTCTTATCAAGCAGCAGCAGGGAGAGATCATTAAAATCCCCCGCAACGCTCACCATGCTGTTTCCAATAACGGCCAGCTGTTCTGGCAGCTCCGAAACAATCACCAGGTTACCGTAGATCACGCAGGACATGCCATTCCCGCCAAGTCCAAACCTGACAGCTCGGCCCGAGCCAACACGGATTCACTGCCACTCATTACCGATGACGCTGAATCGACGGCAGATGCACACTCGTGGAAGGTTGTGCAGACCGTGTCGACGGAGGAGGGAGAGATTCCTTGGGTCTTGCGAGGCAGCCCCGAGAATGTGCAGAAAGCCAAGGACATTATCCACAAGGCCTTGGAACAGTCCAAGAAGACCGACTCAACAGGTTATCTGATTCTTCCTGACCCAAAGACGTACCGTTTCGTCATTGGCCCCGGCGGCTCCAAGGTGAACACCATCCGACAGCAGAGCAACTGCAGGATCCAGGTGCCTAGGGACCAGGCCAAAGACGAAGCTATTGAGATTATTGGAAGCAAGGAAGGCGTGGAAAAAGCCAAGGATCTGATCCTCGCTGCTGTCCGCGAGGGGGAGAAGTCCCGCTCATAGATGACCGCGGGATACGAGACATACTAGGGCAACTCTGTGGAACGACATCTAGATAGAATCTAGGGAGAAAATCAGAGATGGAAGAGACGGGATATTACAATCACATCCACGAGGGGTAGTTGCATAGGATGATGAAAGTGAGGCAGGCTGGAGGAAAAGCTATGGTACTGAGTAGGTGACGTTTTCATGAATCGACACGTGTAGGCACCAATGTCTAATATACGTATTTGAGCAAATAATATGTAATAAAGAGCTAGAATGGGATGCGTAAGTATGTGTGTATGTACATATGTACATATTGTTGGCACAGGATCCCTGACCGACAAACGTGTAAAGTTTGGTTAGTTGCCGGGAAATAGGAACAGGGAAGGCGCGACCCCACCTCGAATGGCACTTTCTTCCCGCCATCAGCCGCACATGGCGCATGCATAATAAGAAAGTGTACCTGCACCTGCCCTTGGCCAGCCAGCTCCTAATCATTGAACACTTTCGAGTTCTGGTGGCATCAAGGCCATGAAAATACCGTCTTTTCAACCCCTTATTGCGCCCCACCAACTTCCTTCTCCTTGACTCTACAACCGCAGTCACAACGAGGTCGCCATGGTTGCCGAAAAGTCTTTCCCGAACCCAGCACCATGGGAGTCTGTCGCTGCACACGAGCAGCTCTTCGTCCTAGTCACTGGGGCTAACAGGTAATGTTGCCCCTCCAATTCGTTCGATCAGACCCAAACGAAAATCAGATGCAAACGAAAAAAAGACCCTCCGTTGTTGCGATGTAGACAGGCCAACCTGGTTGACCTTGAAAGCTAATTTGGTCTCCACGTTGGCAGTGGTATCGGACTCGGCATCGTCCAACACTTGATCGACGAGTTCCTGCGCTCGCGCTCCCTCAATTCACATCTCATTGTCATTCCGACGACGCGATCGAGCTCCAAATCCCGCGAAACGATCAGGCAACTGCGAACGTATGCCGTCCAGGCCTCAAAAAACTCCTCAGCCCTGGTGTCCCGCGCCGGCTCCGACTTCAAGTGGCAGGATGCCGTGGCCAGAATTCACATCTTGAGTCTGACAGTGGACCTGTGCGACCTGCGCACAATCAAAGACCTCGCCTATACGCTTCGCTATGGTACTGTCAGCAACCCCGACGGCATTGAGGGCGAATATCTACGCGACATTCGGATTCCCAGGCTGGATAGCATTATATGCAACGCCGCGTACGGTGGCTGGTCGGGAGTGAACTATCCGCAGGCGGTCTTGTCCTTTTTCTCCAAGGGCATCATCCAATTGGCTACTTGGCCGGAGTTCAAGCTCGCTTTGCCAACGTGTATCCTGAACGAACGACCGAGATACAACTACGTAAATCTCCCCTCATCCTCTACTTCAACTCTCCACTTCGCTTAACAAGAGTTCTTGACTAACATCGTCATTCACATAAAACAGCCGGCCAAGCCACTATTGGGTGAAGTCTTCTCCGCCTGCGTCTTCGGCCACTACATGCTCGCACATTATCTCCTGCCTCTGCTGAGCAGATCTTCCTCTGACGAAGCACCGGGTCGCATCATTTGGTCCAGCAGTGTCGAGGCGGTCAGAAAAGTATTCGATGTAAACGATATCCAGTGCTTTAAACGACCTGAAGCATACGAGTCCGCAAAACGACTTACCGACCTCATCTCTCTCACTTGCTCCCTCCCCGCGGCTCGCCCCTTCTCGTCCCGATTCCTCACCATTGACGATGACGACGAAGCTGCTGCCAAGCAAGTAGTCAAACCGAAGCTGTATCTCACTCACCCTGGGGTCGTGGCCAGCACACTCTTTCCCCTGCCCTGGTTCCTCTTCTGGGCCTACGAGCTCGTTCTCGTCGTATGCCGTTGGCTCGGATCTCCCTGGCACAATCCTGATGGATACCACGGCGCCAAGGCCGCTGCCTGGATAGTGCTTCAAGATCAAGAAACCCTCGATAATGAGAGGGGTGACCGCATCAAATGGGGAAGCAGCACCGACTCAAGGTTGCGAGTCGACGTAAAGAAGACGGAAGTCGAAGACTGGGGCTGGGACGGTACCCCGGAGACGGCGGACACCATTGCCGCAGACACGGCGGTTGGCGTGCTAAGGAAGTCTATTGGCCGCAAGATAGGCATACGCAATGCTGATGTCGAGAGTATCGCCGACTTTGAGGAGGCGGGCGCTCAGTGTTGGCAACAGCTGGAGGAGCTAAGGGCACAGTGGGAGGACATTATAGATGCGCAGTCATCGGGTGAGTCATCATGACCTTCATTGCTCCCTTACGGCCGGTGTGGCCGTTCATGCCGCTGTTGTATCTGTCTCTTTAGCGTGATGAGTCTCGTTGAAAACCTATACCTTTCGTAATAGATCACAATAGAATTTTTTCCCTACAATGACTAGAGAGGCATTAGCTTGCATGAAATGAGGAACATGCCACTCGATCCTGCCGCTAGGAACCGATCTCTTCCAGTGAGAAACTGGAGAGGAATTTGTCTTGCCTTGAATGAATCAAGTTGACAGCTGCTAAGAACAACTATTAAATCAGGACAAGCGCCTGACGCTGCCGCCACAACGATATTGGCTTTGATGAGCATTGACACTATGTAGTGGCCAAGTGAGCGGCCAAGTGAGCGGCCTTTTCTGCTAAGGAAAGAACATGAGATAAGAAACCAAGAAAACTCCAAACCTTTCCTATTCGATATGGCATGCATTGTTACGCTACGTATTTTCTTCGACTATTACCGCGGTACCTGAACTGACGACACCAACAGTTTGACTAAAATGGACAGAGATGTCACTTGATCCTGCCTCTATATGGTATCCGAACTAGACACGAAACAAATTGCCCACATGTTATCCATTGCGTTATCGTCCCGAGACCAAAAATAAAAATCCAACAAGCCCTCGTGAGTAATTCCAACTCCGTAAACCGTAAGCCTATACATGTGAAGTGTTTGACGTAGATATCCAAAAGAAAAAGAACTCCCCCAAGAAGTACCGTCCGTCCGTGCTCACGAAACAATCTCTATCCCAGAACGACGCCCCCTTTGATCCGAGCGAACCCGCTTCAGAACAACCAAATCTTCACGGCCAAATAGCCCCAAACACAGCGGCAATGGCACAACAGCCACAGAAAGAACAGCCTGAAAAACAAGAGCACGCTTCATATTCTGGGGCGGTTTCCCATCCTCGCCTTCCGTCAGCGCATCACTAACAATAGTGATGATAGCGCCAACGAGCTGCCCACCCGCCCAGGCAACAGTCGACGTAACCTCTGGACTCAGCGGATAACTCAGCTCCGTGAGAAATTCCAGCGCAACCGGAACCAAGGAAAAGGACGCAGCGCCAAGAACAGCCAGCACGATATACGGACCGACCACGGAGCCCGTTTCAGGCATCCATATGAAGACGAGGTAGCATAGTCCAACGATGGGCACGAAGATTTTGAGCGCAAGGCAGAAATTCTTGCTGCGGTCTACGAGGGGGGATGTGATGGCTGAGAAGGCTAGGCCGGTGACGATAAGGATGGCGCCGCCGATACCGGCTTCGTCGTTGGAGAAGCCGTAGGGGACCATGAGTTGACTGAGGAGAGAGGAGATGGAGTTGAAGCAGCCGACGAAGATGAAGAAGGGGATGAGGACGAGCCAGAGTTCGAGGGAGTGGAGGAGGACTTTGAAGGAGGCTTTGAGGTTTAGTTTCGGGGTTTCGGCGGCGGGCCCAACGGGGGTGGGTGGTGCGGCTGGTACGAAGAAGGCGATGATGGAGCAGGCGGTGGACTTTTTTGGAAAGAAAAAAAAAGATGTATCATTAGCGGACTTGGCCTCCATTGTCTGGGCGCCCTAGATCTTGAGAGCGGTGGGTGACTTGTGAGATTTCAGGGAGGTTTGCCGGTAGGAGTCGGGACTTACAATGATGGAAACGTAGAGAACCATTTTGGAGATATCGGATGGCTCCTTGGCCCAGAGGGGATTAATCAACTGGCCCAGCGCACCACCTAGAGGATTCGCCAGACTTGTCAACGCCGTGGCTGCGACACGGCCGCGGTTCGTGAACCACATGTCTGAGTAGCGAGTCGGAGCAGCCAGTGTAAACGGCTGCGCGAATCCGATAAGAATCTCGCCGACTAGGATGTAGGCGTAGTGGCCTTGTGTTGAGTTCGCGGAGCCGGCATATCGGATCCAGTTCCCGAGGATGATGAGAACAGCCGCAATCATAAAGGCCAGCTTTGGACCACGATGGAGGATTGCGATCGTGATGGGGAAGACGGCTACAAAAGCTAGGAAGAATGCTATGCTGACCCAGTTGATAGCCGATTTGGAGACGCCGTAGTAGGTAGCTGAGATATCGGCAACAGGTGCGAATGTGAGCCACTAATTACCATCAATGTGATGGCATACGTTAGCATGTATGCGCCGCGACAAGGAAAAGCGATAGAAAGAGACGTTCGGCAGGGATTGGGATTGGATTTGAAAGCCAGGCTTCTGGGTTGTGTGTGTCTTACATTCCACGAAATGATACTGTTCATGAGTGTGAGAGCGCATAGGCCAATCCATCGTCGCCTGTAAGTCCTGTACTCTGTTGACTGCGCAAAGCCGACACTGCTTTCCAATTCGGCGTCCATGATTCCATCCCCGTGAAGACTGCGCTCGCCCACGCGATAGTCCTCACATCCAGGCTTGCTGCTCATCCAGATTCGCCCGCCAGTCTCGTTGCCGTCCCTGCCGCTTCCGCTTCCGCTGCCGCTGCCGCCATCGGCCTCCATGATAGCGCGCAATCTATGAGAAGAAAAGCGCAGGGAAGGGAGAGAGGCCGCGCCAAACTCTCAGCGAGACTCGCCCTTGGCTAGCTCTGGTCCCGAGTGCCGACACTAGGAAATGGGGGGAGGAAGAAGAAGATGAAGAAGGACGAAGGCCAACGGCCAAGAGTTGCTCAGTTGGTACGTATGTACGGAATGTGCGCGGCGCAAAAGCTTCCTTGCAAAGATCCCTGCGCGAAGGCGGCAAGTCAGCACAGAGGAGGATTGGAATCGTTGTCGACCCCCGGTGGAGTCGTTAATTGCCAAGTTCGCGCTTGCGGGCTCGGCAATCTCGGGAGACCTTATAAGTTATTTCACCCTGCCAAAACTCCATATTCGACCACCCTGCCCTCCTTCCCAAAACGGTTAGTGTCATGCAGCCCCCTACTAGCTTGATTTAGGCACTTCGCTGATACATTCAATTCGTGTTCGAAAAATCAAGCATAGATTTTGGTACCGTGACTTTCCACCATCAGCTTCGCGACCTGGCTTTTGAAGCTATACAAACACCATCTTTATTTTTTCGAATTGAAAATGAACTCCCCATTTACCTCATCATCGCAGCGAGCTTCACGTGCGACACAGCTACCGACGTAGCCTAGCGCGGCTTGGCCCCTGGCCTCCGTG
>SRPS01000213.1:0-48989 GCA_018360175.1 Claviceps arundinis
GCTGTGAACTCTGCTGACTCTGCTTTGATGGCATCTAGTAAAACGACTGGCGGGTCGTACCAGCTTGCGGAAGGGAGATTCGAATCCGACCTCGACTTCGACTCCGACTTCGACTTTGGCTGAGAGAGCGGGCGTGGCGGATGCTTGCGCGTGTGGATGAGGGGTGTGGGACTTGTTGAAGTCGAGGGTCAAATGCCAGCATAACGGAGCTTTTGTGTGTTCCTTTCTTCTTTTTGCTATTTCTGTTTTGCTTGTGGTCTTGTAGCGGTGATACCATATCTTTTTGCACACAATGAAAGCGACTTTTTGTGTTTTGGAACGTCTTACGCGTGTAGTTGAAGCTCTGGCGCACACACTCGAAAACTTGCTTTCCAGCTGTTTACATGCGTGGAAAAGGATCTCATTCCAGAGACGTCTGAAAGTGAAGTCTGTGCATCAGAGGCTCAAACCCATCTAATTTCTCTGGCTGTTCTACTCTGATTTTCCTTGTTGTAGACGCCCGAAAGAACACAGTGCGGAACCTGTGACCTGTCTGACGTCAATTCGTCCGAGACTCCGAGAGAGTCGACTACCGGCACAGGACTTCCACATCACGATAACGACAGCCTACAGGCCCGGAACCAAACCTCGTCCAGACTCCTCCAGCTCCTACACATCATTCTAGAGTCCGAGTCCTTAATAACTCCTGACGACCGACCCAGATTCATACCGGTCCAGTTACTTTTACAGCTACATATGTAACATACGTAACATACCTGATTTGCCTCATGTGGCTGCCGCACGTGCTGTGTGTCGGCCAGGGCCCAGAACATGAAAGTAACAGGTGCGCCATGCCATGCAGGGACATGGATCTTCCCCGCGAACCCACGCGGGTTGGACCCCCGACCCAACATTAATCCACTTCGGCTGAAACCCCAAGGGGAAGCAAGTATGGATGTACCTATGTACTCGGCCGAGACATATCGTAGCTTTGCGTGTTTCCTCGAGACACGCAAAACACCACGATAAACAACGAAAATGGTTCGCGGAACATCTCTCCTGCTGCTATTAGCCGCGCTCGCGTCGGGTACCACGGCACGGGACGTTCCCGCTAACGTAAAGGCCTTGTACGAATGGATCCGCTACCAGGGCAAGTGCCGATACGTACTCGCGGGGGGCTTCCACAGCTTGCAGCAAGATCACGGGAGTAAGTCGCACGAAACGTGCCATTTCAAGACATGTCATACCTGAACTTAACTACCTTGTAGTTTTTCAGATCTCTTTGTTTTGCTCTTACAAAAAATAGACATCAATCACTGACGATTCCCTTTAAATAGATTTTGACTACTGCGGCGACCGCCTCAAGGACGACAAGGTTCTCTACATCCAGGGCAAACAGGGAAACCTCCCCAACATGGACATTGACTGCGACGGCATCCAACTCAGCCCCGCCGACGACGGCCGCTGCGGCTCCTCAACCGATATGCAGTCCGTGACGTCCTTTGCCGATGTTCTGCGCAGCTATAGCACCGGCGCGCGGGACCTCGACGCGAATATACATCCCTATGTCGTGTTTGGAAACAAGGGCACCCGCGAGGGCTACAAGACGTTTGATCCGCGCAAGTATGGTATTGAGCCGCTGAGTGTGATGGCTGTTGTGTGTAACAACAAGCTGGTATGTCATGTCATGTACTCTCGGTGCTTGCCTTCTCATTTATTACTTTTGTTTCTTTCACCAGTCACTTCTTTCAATCAATTTTCCTTGCAAAAACCTTGCAGGAGTCAAAGAGGCCAGAAACTCAAACACTACTGCATAGATATACGGCGTTTGGGGCGACGAACACGGCGACGACGACCCCCAAGCCATGGTCGGTGAAGCCTCCATCTCCCTCGCCACGGCCTGCTATGGAAAGTCCACGGAGGGAGATATTGGCTACGACGGCAACGATGTGCTGTATCTTGCGTTTCAGGGCAAGGATGCCGTTCCTGGTGCGAGGGGCGCGAATTGGACGGCCCAGAATTATGAGGCCTTTGCGGTGAGTATTTCGTCGTTGGGGGATAAACTGGTCGGGCGGATCAAGGGGGATAAGCCCGTGAAGAGGCATGACGAGGGTGAGTAATCTGTCGGCGCTGTTTCTTTTCTTCGGACTCTACCCCCTCCCTCTTTGGCTGCTTCTTCTTTTCTCCTATTCCCTTTACGGTCTCCCTCCACCGTTTCCCGTCATTTTCTTTCCTTTTGCCCCCCCCTAGCCCCCTGTCTTTTCTTTCATTTTCTTCTTCTTACGTCTTACCCTTCATGCGCCACCAGCACTAAGGCTCCTTTTTCCTCACCTTTTCCCCATCTCACAACTGCCATTTCTGCCTCCACTGCACAATGGGCGAGTGCACTCTCGGATAAAGCATGAAAAAGCATCCATATCGGGACCTGACTCGTATTCGGGGGGCAGGGTGTAAGAAAGGGGGACAGAAGATGACTTGATTACACACCAACTTTGGGGAATAAAATGTCTTTTTCTCTATTTTTGCATAGTGCGTCAGAAGAACAATGGCCGTTTATCGTGAACAGGTTGCTTCTGGTGACGGATGCTAGTGATCTGGAACCAGAAAGACGTGCCCGGGTACCAGATACGATGCTCGAGTCCAGACTCCAACATGATCCTGATGCAGACCAGACACCAGACACGTCGAATCTCATTTCCATCCCAGCTCCCCAAAACACTGTTCCTCACTATCTCACGGAACCAGTCTGCTCGTTCGTCCACCGCATTCCACCAGGGACCTTCACGTCTTAACGCTCGGCTTCTCACCCCCCACCATCCGAATCCGGCCCTCCACAACCGGCGCAATCACCCTCGTCCAGTCCACAGCACAGTCCTCATCCCGTAGCTGATCACACACCGTAGCCTGAACGCCCGCCTTGCCCACCCAGCGCGCCCAAAACTTACGCAGCAGCAACATCTCCAGATCAACATCGAGATCCTCATCTAAGCCTGCAACTTCGGCTCCAGAATCCGCACCTGCAGGCGCAGTCGCATCACCAACGATTTCATCACCATCATCCTCATTCTCATCCAGCGGCTCCTTGTTCAGTCCAAGTCTGCGATGCAAGAACGTCTTCCACGCCGCGCCCGCAGAGTGCGTCTCCCCGCGCACCTGACTTCCGCCCGAAATGTCCGAACGGTGCCGCTCAAGTGTCGGCGAAAGCGGCACGTTGGCCTGCTCCGCTACGCCGACCCAGTGATCGGAAAGGCACTTCCACTTGCCTACTGTGCGCAGGGCCATGAAGTACTGCCGGAGCATAGCGGAGATGAGGATTCCGTTTTCTTCGTCGACGATCTCATGGGCGGTGCCGCCTTCGGATTTGACTAGAAGGGATGTGAATCCATCTTTTGTTTTTTTTTGGGCAAGAAGTCAGCCTGGAACTAAATTTGGAAGAGCTGGCTGATGGTTGCTAAAAAGGGGAGGGAGAGCAAAAAGGGAAGAGACGTAATTGGAGATAGGAGAGATGTAATAAAGAAAAGGAATTTGAGTGAAAATGAGAAAACTGGTAAATACCTTTGCCTCTCCCCATGTACCCCCTCGTCACGAGCACGTACTCCCGCTCCGCATCGCATGCCCGACCGTCTATCCGTACAAAGTTCAACCTCTTGCCGCTCTCTCGGCTGGCATCAAACTCAAACACAATGTTGGATACCTGCGGAAACCGCCCTTCCTGCGCAGGATACGTTGACACCGCGTTTTCCAAGGCATCCCAGATAGCCTGGCCCTTGACGCGCAGACACACGACGGGGTCCTCGAAGGGAAAACACGTAGTGATGTCTTTGATGCGCACCACCCCGGGCGGATACACCTGGTCGCCACGGATCGTGCCCGAGGCCATGATGGTGCAGTCTGCGTTGTGATGGCGACGCATCACGTCGCACACGAAATTTCCAAGGTTGGATTCCTGGGTGCGGACGGTGCTGAAGCGCGCGTCCAGGGGCATGGCTGTCCAGCCGATGGGGCGAGCGAGCGACTTGGCCAGCTTGCTTGTCAGAGAGGTGACGAGCCGGGCGGTCTGTTCATCTTCTGCCACCTCTGAAGTGACGTCTCTTCGCCAGATATCAAAGTCCCATCGACCTCTGGCATCGTCCCGCCTTGCCTCAATGTAGCTGAGCTGCTTGAAGTCCGTTCCCGACCGCAGGACATGCGTGCCCTTGATGAAACTGTGGCTGTAGTAGTGATCGTGGCCTCCTAAGATGATGTCGATCAATCCATCCGTCTGCTCGGCTAGTTTGTTGTCGTTGTGCTCCCGCATGTGACTCAGACAAATGATGATCTCGGCACCCTGTGCGCGCAGCTGCGGAACTAGCTCCTTGGCCGTCGCGGTGGCGGACTTGTAGATCAGGTCGGGCGGGAGGCTGTTGATTGTGGCCAGCCATTCGCGCTCGCCGAGCCCAACCAGCCCGACCTTGATGCCGTTGGACGTCGTGAGCATGTGTGTTCGTTTGGCGTTGCCGAGGGGCACGTCTTCGCCCAGAGCTGGGTCCAGCACGTTGGCAATGAGCCACGGGAAGTTGCACTTTTCCGTCAGGTTGCAGAACTGTTTGACGCCAAAGTCGAAGTCATGGTTCTACATTCGTCAGAGGATGAATCAGTTAGCGCACCTGACAGCATCTAGAGGACGAAACGTACACAAGGGGAACCTGTGCAGGCGGAGGAGGACAGGCTGTAGTCTGCCAAAACGGCATGGAATATAACCTACTCCGACACAGGCACAGTCCGTTTTGATGGCGTTCAACACAGGCACCATATGGCGTCCTAGATAGGTGAGCGAGGCTCCAGACAATCATCGTGCACAAGACATACAAGGCCCCTGTGCTCTGGACTATTCTTTGGAGCATCTCACCCTTGGTCACGCTCGATTCCAAGCTCGGGTTAAAGGCATCTCCGGAAAACAGAGTCAAGATCTTTGGCTGCCCCTCGGATGGCTTGCCCTCCTGGTACTCTCTGCACAATGTTATGAACCGTGCAAGGCCGCCGACGGGTTCCGCGCTCGCGGCATCGACGTGATAGACGTCATTGTAGTGCAGGATTCGTATATCTGGGACCTGTCGCGTGTCGCGTTCAGATGCAAAAATCACCTGTGCATTGGAGCTCGGCACCGTCTGGCCTGAGGCCATCTTTGTCAGTGGGCTTAGTTCTAGTGCAGGCGCAGTGCATACAATAAATTGCTCTGGCGTTTTGCTTGGAATGGTATGTACGTAGACAAAATGATCTGAGACCAAGGTTGAGTGAGGGGTGAAGTTGGCTGTGGCTCCTGAGTCGTTAGAGACGTTTGCGGGAACATTGCGTCACTTTCGCTTCACGTGATGCCAAACGTACATAGACGAATTGACCACTCATTCAGAGTCCTGACTTTAACTACAGTACCTAATGTAGGTAGTACGTAAAACGGTAAAACCCTCCCTATTTGTTGTGTATCGCATGATCAAACAACGCATCGACAATTGTGCGGGGTTGTTTCCCATGGTAACAACGGTTGCGAACTGGTTGCACAAGTGACAATAGGTATAGAAGTGCCGTTAGGTGTAATATCGCAGGGTATGAAGGCTGCGGCAGCCCTCGAAGTGTCATACCATCGCGTATGGCCGCAGTAAGGGCCGGCGTTCTATATCTCATAAAGGCGGCCAACGCGCAGTCCTCCCAGGTTGTGTGCAGCCACCACATGCAGATCCGCCGCCTTCGTCTCCAAGTCAATGAGATACTCACGTGGAAGCTCATATCAACTTCGCCCCTACCAAATACGAATCCATTAACGCCGCCGACTTCAAGACACTTTGACTGGTCAAAGGCTGCAACGCCACCCCTCAGCATCCCCATCATCCAGAATTATCACGATTACGTTGACCCACGGATGAGAGTCTCAATTGAAGCGAACGTCCCTCTCACCCCGTCTGTGCAGCGTGTACACATGAAGGCCAGGAAGACTGGTAAAGCCCTTTAAATCAATGGCGTCGCTGCCGCAGCCGAGCTACGCCATCTCCAAGACCAAGAGAAGAGCCTGAAGACTCAAGAGACAAGAACGTGAGGAACGCACGCTAGCTGTGGCCAATGGGGCCCTATAACTGTTCTCGATCATGCAAGGCTTAGAGCCGTCAAAGATGATAACAACATACGAAAGGCACAACGCCGCACAAGCAGAGGAGAAACGTCGAATCAGGAAGAAGGAGGTACGGATTGAGGTCGAATTCCTCCGCCGCTGGCTACGAGCAGTTAGGGGCACGGTCAGGGCTAGCCTTAAGGAATTGACGCTTCCACAGATCATGATAAGGGTTAGATACGAGGGAAGGGCGGTTAGGTGGCTGACAAAAGCAGACCGCCAAACACATTTAAAGGACGATGGCTGGATGGCTCGCAGATATGCGTGCCTTCGTCAACTTCCCTCGTATCTGATGGGATACTGTAGGTACCTTAAGGTTCGCGATGCAAAAAAAACAAACGTGGGTACTCCGTAGGTTGCATGAGCTTGCATCAAAGCCGAAATATGAGATAAACCGTGGCACATCTGTTTTCGTGTGGAAATGGCGTGGCAGCGATGTATCTTTTTATTTTGGAAATCAAAGGGCATTTTGTTGATCAATGACCCCGGATTCCAGGTGAGGGGTCGAATTGAATCGCCCGCCAGTAACCTGCGCGGAACTCCTATTTGCATGTGTAGATAGATACCTGCAATGTTTTGGCCGTGTGAAGCTTGTCAGGCTTGGTGTCAGCCACAGCAATTTCCATAGTCTGCCCAGTACCGACCAGCTTACCAAGTTCAACGTCGCTATTGTGACAAGTATCTGTATTATTATCTGTATTCGTTCAGACGCATCGCATTAAAAGGCACCGCAAGGGGAGGGATCCCAAAGGCTGAGGCTTCAGAGCACTTCAATTTATGACTCGAAAATGGCTTCCAGACCGTCGCAATAGGCTGAGAAGGTCTAACGAAGACATTTTTCAAGACGTGACACAAATATATTCGAGGCCTGGGCCTGCAAGGGGGATGGATATGCAGCAATAGACATGGCTCAATGACTGGCTCTTCATTCTGGCGCGGTGCCTCGTCGCAATAGATCATTTACAGCCCCCAGAGGTGCAAAATGTTGCCCGCAATGCCAATTACCTGTGCCGCTCACGTCTACAATGCATAAAGTCCGATTCCGACAAGATATCGGAAATGTGCGGCGTGTGATGTAACCACCTAGGAAATTCTAGGCGCCCAAACTAAGATAACCATACGTTAGCCTCATGATGAATACTCGTTCAAACACATCTTCAAGCTTCATGATCACGTTCAAAATGTCATGATAAGTTTCATCAGAGAAGAGCACGTCTGGAAGCGGAATTAGTCAGTGAAGATGGTGATGGCAGCCTATTGCACTTTGCGGGGCCAAGTTCCAACAGCACCAACCAGCCTCTACAGCAGTCTGATTCAATCCCGTCCTTCTCTGTGATTCCCGTTCGGGATCGAGAGTCATGTCTTCTTTCCCGGATCATATGACAGCTATGAGATAATAACACCAGCGTGCCGGTCAAGTGGTGCGCACCAGTGTCTCAGTGGCGCCAATGAGAAAGTCGCGCAGAGGGAGAGAACGAGAAGAAAGAAGAAGACGCGGAAGAAAGAAAAAAACGAGGGAAATGGGGAAGAATCTACAAGACAATACTCAATCCAAGATGTAAGCCAAAAGCACGACAGAATCCATCCAAGTGACGCGACGGAAGCAGAAAGAAGACATAGAAACGAGACGAAGCCCAGAACAAAAAAAAAAAGAACCCTGCGACGACCACAGGAAATTGGGCAAGCATACAAGCTAGGAGAAAGCTAAACGTCAACGCCTGCAACAAAGATGTCAAATCCTCGCATGACCTCACGCTCACAACGCCGCTTTCCCTCTCGACTCAAACGGTAGTATCAGAGCCAACAATCCCGCAGCAATGAACAACGCTCCACTGGTATACACAGGCGCAGCTGTCTGTAAATTGGCAAACATGGCCACAATGGGCTGCGCCGCACATATTGGTTAGCCTTGACATCGCTTCAAAAAGTCACACTACGATACCAATCGGAGGAAGACCACCAAAACTTACCGCCATGATGCCAAAAACTCGATTGCAAGTCGCTGTGAGTGCGTTGCCGGTTCCGCGCTGAGGGGTAGGAAAGATCTCTGGCGTGTATCCATACAGGACGGCGTACATGACGCTGCTGCAGAAGTTGAAAGCACAGTTCCATCCCAACAGAGAGGTGCTGTTCGTGGCAGCGGTTGAGCAGTACAAAAAGACGCCTGTCAGGGTGGTGGAGATAGAGAGGGTGCCTTTTCGTCCGATTCGGGGCAATTCGACCAATAATCCTCCAATCAAGGCACCTGGAACACCCAGGACGGAGATAATCAAACTGTTCCGGTAAGTTATGTATGTGCTGCCGTCATCAAAGTCGGCGCCTCGACTGTCCTGAATGAATGGCAGAAAAGCATTGTAAAGCGGATAGCCCAGCCCGACCAAGGCCCAAATAGCCATCATAGTGCCCGTACTCAAGGCCATCCGGCGATTTGAGAAGAGAACCTTGACCTTCTTCGGGTTCAATTTGTCGAGATTTCGCTTGACGGCAGCCGAAGCGTTCGTCTCAGCGGCGTATCCTTCCGGCTCACACGCCTTGAGGTCCTCTACCGTCAAAGCGATTGTTTTTCCGTTGCGTCTGGCGACCTCATGAATGACTCGAACAGCCTCCTCGTCCCGGCCCTTGCCAATCAAGTACTTGGGTGATTCGTAGACGGTAAAGAGCACAAACCGGGCCAGAAACATGAGCAAGGTGATGCCTCCCATTGTGAGGACGAAATACCGCCAGCCCATATTGTGACTGCGAAGACAAGGTATTTCCTTGCTGCCGCATGTCATGTTTCCCAGCAGCGGCCAGGCGACAAGGTTGGCAATCACCTGCGCGAGCGCCCAGTCAAGAGAAAGGATGGTCAGTAGATACTGATGTGATGCGGGCAGGAATTCCAAAAAGATGGCAGAATCAACTGGCAGGTTGCCCCCGACGCCAAAGGACCAAAAGGCAGCAAAAATACCAGCGGCAGCAAAATTGGGGGAACCGGCGGCAATCATCCCCCACACAGCTGTCAGTCCCAGCGTCAAGTTGAAGCCCCATTTGCGGCCAAAAATGTCGCACCCGAATCCCCAAAAGACGGCTCCAGCCAGCAAGCCAATGTTCTGCGCGAGAGTGAGGAGCGGTGGCCGAGATACGCCGAATTCACTCGTAACCGGTTTTAGGATAAGCGATGTGACGATGGGCCATAGGTTGTCACTAGCCCAACCAAAGCCCACGACAATGAAGAGCTGCCATTGGTACCAGCCCATTCCAATTTCCCGAACCTATCCATCAAGATCGCAACGACAAGTCAGCATTAGATCGCGACTCTAAAGGTGTGACCGAGACGAGAAGTGATGGGACCTCTGTCGTAATTCGCGCAAGATGGAAGACTCACGGCACGATTTAACAGGCGAGCCTTGGCTTCGTAGACAGGATCCAAGGCTCCCTTGGGAATGATGCCAACATCGTCATCGCTCAGGTCGATGCTACTGTTGCTATTATACTCATTGGGGTGATTCGATCGATCGTTCAAGCCGGTAGCGCCGTGACCCATGGCGACGTTTTCGACGGACACAGGAAGTCGCAGAGGGCGGGAGACTTCAGCAGAGTGTACAGGAAAAGAAATGCACAGCTGAGCAAGGCGTGAGCGAGCCCACGACTATGAAAAAGGATGTTGATGGAACGATGAATGCAACGTGCCACCTGCTTTCAGAATGCGACCCAGATCTGCAGAATGCACCCCGCGTTATGTACTCTTTACGTTCTTTCGGAGGTTGAGGAAAGAGCACCACAGTTGATTCCCCAGACAGGTAGATTTCCTTTGCGGCAAGAAAACAGCCAATTGTTGAGCTGAGAAGGCGTTTGCGATTGCGCCATACAGCTGCATTGCCCATGATTGGCCTCGTGCTGTCTCGAGCCGGTTGTGATGTGCCAACAATGACAACGGTAATAACGCCACCAGCGACGACGCCAAGCTGCATGTGCGCGACATACCTAATGTGTGAGGGGAAAATGATACGCGTGTCTGCAAGTACTTACACGTGCAGATGTACACATGATGTTTATGGCGTTGATGGTGCTGACGGGTGGAGAGGAGGCGGCTTTCGTCTCTCAACTTCGACTGCTTCGCCGTCCGGCAGCACTGGGCCTCAGTCAAATTGAGTCAATCATCAAATCGCCATGCATGAGGTCCAGAGTCGAAGTCGTGGATCTCAGCCATCAGAGCCGAGGGGATTCTTGTTGGCTGGCTTTGTGGCTGACCGGACCTGTGCGAGGTGGCACGAAAACGGCCAGCACGTCATCGTCCAAGCTCATGCCTCCATTCCGTGAACACGGGTAAGTTTGAAAGTGATACTATGTGGTTACCGAGGCAGCAGAGAAGTTCGTCCTCTCAAACTTCAACCAGCCTGTTGAAACTTGACACAGGCAGATACAAAATGGACGATACTCGTGCTACAGCCCCACACTACTTTTTGGTTTCGAATGCTCTCACCACATCTACGTGTAGCACGAGTATTTCAGCTGGAGTTTCGCCCAAGGAACTCCGTTGAGGCGAGTGGCGCGAGGCAAAGCCTCAAAGGCCATGAAAGGAACATCGGGGACATTGGCCCACAAGCAAAATGTTCCGTCCAAGGCAGCAGGATGGCTTGGCTGCCGTCATAAATGAAGGTGATGTTTGAATGGGGACAGATGACGTCAATTACCAAATCCTCCTAACGTGGAGGTTTTTTTTTTGCGAATTTCCATTGCCTCATCTTTTACTGCAGATTTCGTTGGCGTTCTGATTCTTGAAGAGAAGCGCATTCGAGTGACAAGTTACCGGGGAGAAGGACACCTTGATGCATCACGTGACGCGGGGCACTGGCATCGGTAAGATTATCTCTGCCGTCAACACCGACGCAGGCGCAAAAACGGCATCAACGATTCAAACTTGTTTCCTCATCTCATGTGCTGAGGTATTTCTGGAGCATCAGGCAATCACGGACAGGCTCAGGACGAGCGCAAGTGCCTCTGTCTTTTGGTGGTGGATTCCGGACGCCACAGCACGGGCTCTTGTCTCAATGCGGATGGCTGAAACCACAAAAGGCTCGTGCACTCCTCGATACAGTTCGATTCGAGAGACGATTGTGCATGTCCGGCCTGGATCTTGATCTGGATCTGGACTGGACCGACACGAACCTGACACAACGGACCATTCACCAAACAAACAAAAGCGTCCTGACGTGGTGCCCAAGACCTGGCGGCACGTCCAAGGTACCTACGCGCGACCGACGTCCGTACAGAGAACGCAATATCACCAAGCAATGATAGAATTCACAAATGCATGGCCAATGTTGCCATGTCGTTGACATGAACTGTCCGTACGGTGTACCTGCATTGACTCCGTCGCACCAACGACATGTACGACATTGTCTTGCGCGTTTCGGAGTATCATGATTCATGTATGTACATACATCCCGCTTGTTCCCGGACCACACAAGACCCCTGCTCAGCCTTACACTCTGTTCCCTCCGCGGCATCAAAGCGGCACCACTCGGCTGTCTGAGACCTCACTCAACGTTGGCGACGGCGTCGACGACGGATCGACGACAAACATGAGCGGACTACCTAATAATGGAAGGAAGCGATGGAAACGAGCCTAGTTGCCCACTTTCAAACGGTGATGACGGTGATGCGCCTCTGAATTCTCCGGCCCCCGTTCCTTGTGTGCCGGCCTGGCTTGCCAATGCCTGCGTTCCACGACAAGTCCAGAGACTCTCGACCTTATTGAACATAATACACCCTCACCAAGTTCTGTGATATCAGATGCTCCCTATTGAACCCCGCACTGAATCATCTTCTCGCAATTTCTCTTCATCTTGACATTTGGCGCTCCATGTCACAGTCTCCCATAGGTCGTGGTACACGCCGAAGCAGTATCACCTCTTGTATCTGGATCGCAACAGCTTTGGGCGCACCTCAATTTGTAAGCTCAGGGCTTTGAAAAAAATATTCCAGTCGTCTCCATTATCGTATAGAGAGTGTCGATAAAGCCTCGGCCGAGAAGCTCAACGGACAAGGCGCGCTCCGAGAACGAGTCCATCTCATCGTGTCTCGTTCTCGTGCCTTGGATATATCTTCGACTTCCAAACCATGCGATTATGCATCAAGACCGCTACGGCAGTCGCTCTGGCAGGCTACGTAGTGGCCTCCCCGGAGCAGGATATCTCTGGTCGTGCCATCCTCCGAACAGACGACGTGCTACGAACGCCCTACTCGGTGGTCCTCAACACCACCGGCGCATTACCATCCACCCCCGTCCTGAGCAGCCGCAAGGGCACCAGCGGCGACATCACCGCCAAAGAAGCCGTTTCCGCCAAGGAGAACAGCACCCTCGATATCACGTCTTGGAACGCTGCCACGGGCGCTGCCTGTACCGAGACCCTGTCCCTGCTGCCGCGCAGTTCCAACCCTTCCGGCAATTGCGTCTGCTACAACATTCCCACGCTAGATCTCCAGACGGGTATCTTTGAAGCGGAATTACGGTTGTACCACGTATCCGACCCGAGGGATGAGTTCACCGGCGTCTCGCCCGAGAGTGTGAGAGTCGGGCTCCAGTATCACGGCGCGAGCATCAGCCCTATAACCGAGAAAGAAGTCATGGTTATGGGACTCGTCCAGAACCAGACACGGATGGCTCGTCGCGACGAGACTGTCAGTCCGCCGAATTTGCTTGAGACGCTATTCTTCGTTGGACGGATTGATGCGGCTAAACTGGCTCACGACATGACCTTGTAGGTATTCCCTTATGTGCTTTCCAAAACTCTCTCTTTCCCTTTCTTTATTATGCAAAATTGAAGTTCTAAAGTTGCACACATCCACATCATACAAATTGAAACAAGCACTTTACTAACACGCACATTCAGGGCCGCTCTTCAAGAAGTCCTCATACCAACATTCACCCTCTCCGCCACCGACCCCCTCGGCACACCCGTCCAAACAAACGTCTCTCTCAACGAAGCGTCTTTCCTTACCGGCGTTTTCAGCGAAGCCATCATCCTATCCGATTGGGACGCCGCTCAGGCCGCCGTCTCTGATCGGCTGCAGGCCTTGCACAATGGCACCGCTGCTTTAGTCCTTCCTGGGGTACATTTGATGCTTTTTCCGACAGCGACTGTCATCGTCTCCGTGTGGTTGGTCATGGGGCTGGTTGTTGTGGGATTTGGCACGCTGGAGAGGATGAAGTATGCCAGGGAGTATAGAAGGATGGTGGCCGGGGGTTGAGAGCCTCGGAGATGATGGTACGACTTCTGGGGAGGGGTATTGCTGGACTGTTGACTTTTGATTGCATAGCGAGGCTGTTTGTTGCATTAGCGTGAGGATGCGGACTGTAGTCCCGTCTTCTTCTTCTTCTCCTCTTTTCCATCCTTTTCTTCTTCTCTTCTTCTTCTTCTACTACTTTTCTTCTATAATCTATTGGATATAGGGGGCTCTTTATATATGTATCTTCTTGCGGGAAGACACATGGGATGTATGTACCCGCTCATGCGGGGGGCAACCATTTATGAATATCAAGATTCTGTAATTCACAATATAGAGCTCCTGCTCACTTGATCAGAACTCGCCGTTATTATAAAGCGCGTATAGAGAGCCAACTTGACTCAAAGTTGAAAGACGGCGCTTTGCTCAGGGGAGGCCCCAGATGATGTCTCGCGGGGTGGGATTTGCATAACATGACGACAACCATCTAAATGAATGATGCTATCTGCTTTCTGGACGCCCGAAGCCCTTTACGCTTTTCTCATAGTCTGGATATGTATCTGGTTGCCCCCCAGTGCCCACAATGTGTGACATGAAATAAAAGAATCGCGCGCACGTCAACCCTAATATCCTTCGGGGAGGAAGTCTGCATGGTCGCATCATGTTAGGAGACGCTGCAGCGCTGCTTTCGGGGCGAGCGGGCATTGATAGCATCATAGCTATGATCAATCCACTATTAAACAGAAACACACTCGTACTACAGCGCATGTCTCATGGTAGTAAAAGAGTAAAACGTAGCATAGTCTCTTATGTAGCGATGGAAAATGATGCAAATCCCATGCGACGTAGACGTCTTCTTTAGTACCTGCAAGTAAGACCTAAGCATGAATTTGTGATACAATAATCAGGATGAACAACTGTTAAGAATGACACATGGAAACACACATTCACACTCCTTCCCTAGATAAGGTAGAAGATAATAATGGACACAGACATTCCGAATAGAAGCTCTCGAAATCCACGCTTGCTTGCCATAGTTGAATATGTATGCTTAGATTTAAGCTAACCTGGGTTGCTCCTGAAATGAACATTGAAAAGGAGACATAGGCCCATGCATTTTATCACACGTGTTGCCCGCAGATTCCATGAGTAAGCGAAGCGAATAAAGGCATATAGTCGTCATCTCTCATGCAGTCTCAAGGAAGAGAACAATGCGAACAAAACAAATGAGTGCTAGAGACAGAGATAGTCCATCTGCAAAGACAGCTCTTGATAAAAAGTGAAACGAAAACACCAGTCGCAAAAATAAAGACGCGATGTAAACAAGAAATGAAAGGATGGTGAGGTAGCGCCCAAGTCACCCAACTACCTTGGCTTCTTCAGTCCTAAAACGCCCCCTAGACCACATTATACACTCCGTAAGGAGAACATAGCACCCCGTAATAGCCCAAAATGACATAATGATACCCAATCCCCCCAACACTCTCGCATCAATGACACTCCGCATCACGCCCTCTCGCAAGCCGCTACTCATCAACAACCAGCCATACATGGGCACCAGCATATTCTGCGAAGCAGCCGAGTACGGCCACGGCCCCGACGACAACACGACCTGCTCGCCCCGCCGCTCCCGTCTATGCTCCTCAATCGTATCCGCCATGCGCCAAGCAACTTTGTTATTGATCTTCTCCCAGGTCGCTTCGCAAGCCGCCTCTCGCGCCCGCTGCGACATCCGCCCCCGCAACTGCGTATCCTGCGCAAGCTCAACAGCTTTGGCCACAAAGCCGTGTAGATCCCTGGGGGGGACTAAGAACCCCGTATCTCCGTGCTGGACGATATCCGAAGGACCACCCTCATCGCGAGCTATCACGGGGAGTCCACTGGCCATAGCCTCTAGGACCACTAGCCCAAATGTCTCCGTGACGGAACAGTGCAGGAAGACATCCCCGCTTGCGTAGGCAGTGGCCAAATCTTCACCAACTTGGAAGCCTGCAAAGATGACTTTGCCTCGTCGGGTAAGTGGCTCGAATAGTTCCTGGATTTCCTTCTCCACCTCTGCGTTCCGATTACCTCCCACAATGTAGAGTTTGAAGTCGAGACCCCGCGCGTCGAGTTCCTTGGCTACCTCGGCGAGAAAGTCGAAGCCCTTTTCGCCGGCGATGCGCGAGACGGTCACGAAGATGATTTCTCCGTTTGGAGCGAGTTCTTTCCGTAGCTGGGCGCTTCTTCGCAGGTTGGGATCAAAGAGCTGTGTGTTTACGCCTCGGGTCAAGAGCTCTATTTTGTTGGCCTGGATGTGGTTCTTCGTGAGGTATCGTTTCACGAATCTTGAGGGGTAGAATATGGTCTTGATGGAGGAGTGGCGGAAGAGGTAGCTCTGGACGGCGTCAAATGTGAAGACGGCTAGGTGGCTCAGCGGCGCGGGAAACAGAATCGAGCAGTATCCCGATAGATCGGTCTGGAAGTTGCATATGATGGGTATTTGCTTTTCTAGCGGCTGTTGTCGCAGTTGGAGCATTACTTGGAAGCCCAGACTTGCGGGCGAGGCCAGGTAGATCAGGTCCGGGGGCGAATCGTGGCCAAAGGTGCGGGCGTAGAGCGTTGAGTTGCGCACCGGGTACACAACGGAGAGCTCGGGATTGAAGGGAAGAGGATAGCCAGTTAGTCGGACCTCGGGCTGTTTATCGGCCGGTCTTAGAGTAGGCGAAGGCGGCGGCGAGAAAGTGTTGTGGTTTGTGTGATTGTGCGGCGCTACTACTGCGACTCGAGCGCCGTGGTCGCGCAAATGGTTGACGAGCATGAGTGTTGTGCGACTCACGCCATTGACAGGGCCAAATGATTCGGTACATAGCAAGATCTTCTTGCCTCTCAAGAAGGATGGAAATCGGGTCAAGTCGTGCTGGGGGTACGGGGTAGAAGCGTTCATCAGCTCTATAGATGCCATTCTAGCCAGTTTCGAACAACGAAAAGTGATGTCGCGAGCAAAGCTTCAACGTGAATCACTGAATTGTTTCAAGACGCGATGCGAGGCGATGCGATACAAAGTAGTGCAGTATGTTGGTATCTATTTCATCTCTGGAAAGCCTCGGCTCTCTGCCACCACAAGAAGCTTCCACCATCGCCTCTCTACTTTTTGCGGCATCCTATGATGCGAGTGAGTTGAACAAACGCACCCCACGTGCTTCAGCGGCCAGTTGTGCGGGCTCAAATTGAAGCTTTCAACACGGGCGTAAATGGATGGATTCCAATGCATCGCGAGTGGACACGCCACGGGGTTCCGTCGTCGGATCCGGTTCGCCAGCAGTGCGGAACTCTGAACGTCCATGGCGTATGTGGGGTGGCGCATAAGTAACTCAAGATCATGTCAAGACCGACGACATGCTTCACGTGGCCGGGCCAAGACAGTAGCGAGAGAGACTTGTCCGAAAAAGCTTGCCAGAAGATGAAACTTGTGGTCTCTCATGCTGTAAGTTCCTCATGGTGCTATTCATGTTCCGCTTACACCACCGGTCAGAAAAGTCGGCCTCGTGGAAATATGTCGAGTTGAGATATCAGGTCGGTTTGGCGTGTAAGTCGATATGATGCGTCTTTTGTCGGGGTCGGAGGCTCGCAGAGTCGCAGCGTTACCGGAAATATGTATTTGTAGAAAGAACCAATGAGAGTGCGCGAAGTAATCACATTGCGGGCGTCTACCAATCGACATCTAGATTGACATCAAACACCACAGGATGGCAGCCACCAGACGCGCAAAGAAGCCGCCGTTTCAAGCTGCTTGTGCCCGCTTCTGGATGGTCTTATTGATCTTGTTGTGGTGTGAGTCGTGCAGCCAATGGGCCCAGTGTCTGCCAGAGTTGCACCAGATTCCCGAGGGTTCGGATGCAACGATCCAAGGTGCAAGGTACCTACCTAGTGTTGGCCTGGGTAGCAAGCGAATGCAAGGCGGAAGTTAATAAGAGTGGTTGCACATTATTTGAGACCGATACGATGTGTTTGTCTTTCTTGGACCTTCGAGGCGAGACGTGTGAATGCAGGCGCAAAAGCAGCAAACGCCCAGCACAAACGAAGTTGAGGTGTTTCGTCAGCTGGGAACGACTGCGACAATACCTAGTAGAACGGGGTGGAGAGTGCATACGTCAGCTCTTCCGACTCTTCCATATCTGGCTTTTACCAGCGCAACGCGTCATCCATCATCCGTTATCCGATGGGCGTGGCTTGGGCTAGCTGAGCTGCTCTTTCCGCATTGCATTGTTTTGGCATTTCGTGAAGGCATAGGGAAAGACCGGTGCACCAATGGAGGAAGGAGCAAAGACAAACGTGCGAGTTTCCATCGCTTCCTTTGTTTCCCTTGGCGCACCATTGTTTGTTGCTGCCGATTGCCAGTGAAACCTTCCAGATCCCCAGCGTAGCGTCTGACATTGGATTCCACGAATGGTGCGTGCAGGGATTGATCAGCCTGATCGCCCGGAATATATGTACCTAGTCTATTGTAGACAATGCTACAACTTGACATACCTCTGATTCCATTCTTCTGAGCCGCAAGCCTAGCCACAGCAGCCATCGGCATACCTAGGTATGTATGTATGCACTCTGTGCTCCGTAGAGGATACTGCAGATGGTGGGCTTGGTGGCCGGTAGCGCGCGATGAGGCGTGTGATGGCATCTTGCGATGTCTGTCCCGACTCCCGGGCAATCTGGCCCAGGCTTCACAAGGAGTCGGGGTTCCGGAAGGTCTGGAAAGACGGTAGCCCGGATCTGTCCATACTCCATACAAAGCGGGACATGCAATACCGTAAGAGGAAATGATGATGTTGGGTGGTATGATGGGACGCGGCTTGTTATTGTTTATGGTAGATGCAGTATGCTGAGGGAGACGCGGCCTTTTCCCAAGTCTGGTCGCACGAGGGTTTGGTGCGACGAAGGGGCTTTTTGCTGGGGTTACGAAGCAAGCGAAAGTGTTGAACGCCCCTGAACTTCTGAAGACGAGGCCCCTCAGGTACATTTGCCCCATGTCGGGACACGCGTCCGATAAATTGTTCCTGGCAGTCGCTTGTCGCTGGATATAAACGGGAATAAGAGCGTGAACGCCACTCACTTGCCGAAGAACTTAGCCCAGCGTAGCCAGTGAGCCACAAGTGCGCCGCGGCTAATAAAAATGCCACCGTCCACGGGAGGCTTGACGCCGGGCTGACGCCGGGCAGCCGCGCGGACACGCAGGACCGACGAACTGCGCAGGCTGTCCGTGACCTCTGACTGCCAAGTTCCAACTGATCTTATGGGCTGAAGGATTATGGCACGGAGGACTCGCCCGTTGCGTCATCCACGGTGTCCTGAAATTGCGGTGGGCATGGGAGACCGAGGCAATAGTCGCATGCGTACAGAGTACTCCGTACAATCATAGGTTACGAGGTATGTATTGTTACCTAGTCACAGACTTACAATCATTATGTGCGCGCCAACCCAATAAGGCGCTCTACTCCGTATGGTCTGTATCATGTATGTAATAATGTATGTATGTACCCAGTGACGGTTCGTCTAGAGGCTGGAGCCGTTTCAAGCCGCTCTACTGAGAATGGTTCCAAATTTCCAATGGCCGGCTCCAGCCTCCAGGGGCTTCAGGGGCTTTATTAGGGCCCTCGCAGCGGGTGGAACCAGCCACCAGTGCCGCGTTCAGCCCTGAGTCCCTCACACGAGATGGCAGAGCCGGACTCCCACTTCTCCAGTTCTCCAGTTCGCACCTCGAATCGACGCTGCCACCGCTCCAAGCAAGCACGCATGGCTCTGTCTGGCAAGCAAGCCATGGACTCTACTCTTCCTTCTTCTTCCTCTTCCCCCTCCCTCCTCCGTGATCTGGCATGCCTTCGTTTTTTTTCTTACTTGCTCTGTTTGCTGCTCAGCTTGAATCTCTTTGCTGCTAGCCTCTCGCGCCTTTTGCGCAGCACCAGTCACAGTCACTCACGAGTTTTGCGGTCGACGTTCACGGTTGACGCTCTCCGGGCACGCTCACAGTCCACGGTCACGGCCACGGCCACGCTCACTGTCATATCCAAGTTCACGGTTCACCATTTACTACCGGAGCCTCACATCACCGATACGCTGGCGCAAGCTTGTTCTCGACCGATCCGGTAGTCCATCCAGTCAATTCGGCCACCATGGTAGCCTTCGACGAAGCCATTACCGACTCGATCGTGAAACTCAGTCTCAACGGTTCTGCAGAGCACGCCAATGGCTCAATCAAAGACGACTTCAAGGTCCGCACTATCTGCTGTGTGGGTGCTGGATATGTTGGTACGTCGCCATGATGGAATTGCTGCAACCAGATACCCACCACCACCCACACCCATGCTGCATGCATCATCCCCTGTCCGCGCCAGGGACGCGTTGCAGAATAAAGTCTCCGCTTTGGGACGTGGCTGCATCCTCCGACGCTCCCGCCATTGTCAAGTGACGACTCACGAGCTCTCGCTTCCAAAACCTGGACCCTTTTCGGTCTTTACTTTACTTTTCTGACCTGTTCCTAACTTCCTTCATTTCCCAATAGGTGGGCCAACTGCCGCCGTCATCGCCTTCCAAAACCCAAGCATCAAGGTGACGGTGGTCGATCGAGACGTGGTGCGCATTCGTCGTTGGAATTCACGGCATCCTCCCATCTACGAGCCTGGCCTGCACGACATTGTCCGAGTCGCTCGTGATGGCTCGCGCAGCTTCACCTACATTAACCAAGACGCCCTTGAGGCGCAGATGACGTCAACTGAGCATGACCGAACCCACGTGGCATGTCGCTCAGCCAATCTTTTCTTCACCACAGACGTTGCCACGAGTATCGGGGAAGCCGATGTTGTCCTTGTCGCTGTCAATACCCCGACCAAGGACCGCGGCGCCGGTGCGGGCAGTGCGACTGACATGACGGCCTTTGAGGCTGTGACGGCGGTCGTGGCGCAGTATGCTCGCGAGGGCGCCATCATTGTAGAGAAGAGTACAGTCCCTTGCAGGACCGCTCAGCTTGTGGCCGATACGGTGCGTGTTTCGACTTCCCGGGGCCTGTGTAGTGGACCAGATTGTACATCAGGTTTCGCTTTTTGAAGGCAACGATGACTGCCACTACGGCGTCCTCCATCAAATGGGAAGGCCTTGGACCTTGAAACGTCTAACAAGTTGCTAGCTCTCCATGCATCGTCCCGGCGTGCATTTCGAAATCCTGTCCAATCCGGAATTCCTGTCGGCGGGCACAGCCGTCAAGGACCTTCTCTATCCCGACCGAATTCTGATTGGATCGGCTCCTACACCCTCGGGCAAAAAAGCTGCCGAGGCTCTCGTTGAAGTGTATGCCACCTGGGTACCTCGGGACCGCATTCTCACGACCAATGTCTGGTCATCGGAGCTGGCCAAGCTCGTTGCCAACTCGATGTTGGCGCAACGCGTGTCAAGCATCAACTCCATCTCGGCCGTCTGCGAGCAAACGGGCGCCGATGTTGATGAAGTCGCCCGGGCAGTCGGTGTGGATCCTCGGATTGGCAACAAATTCCTCATGGCTGGTATTGGATTCGGCGGAAGCTGCTTTAAAAAGGATGTTCTGAACCTGGTGTATCTTGCCGAAACAATGGGACTCCCAGAGGTGGGCGAGTATTGGCGACAAGTCGTCAAGATGAACGACTATGCTCGTGACCGATTCACCAATCGTGTTATCAAGTGTCTGAACAACACGTTGGTCGGCAAAAAGGTGACGATTCTCGGCTATGCCTTCAAGAAGAATACGTCAGATACACGTGAAGCTCCCGCGCTGGAGATGATCAAGACTCTACTGGAGGAGCGTCCCCGTCAAGTCGCCGTCTTTGACCCTTGCTGTAACCCCTTGGTCATCAAGGAGGAGATCAAGGCTACTCTTGGGCCACTGGCCGCAGGAAACAACATCTCTGTCCACGGAAATGCATACGACGCTTGCTATGGTGCTACAGCCGTGGTGATTGCTACCGAGTTCGACGAGTTCCGAAACCAACCCATTCCTCCCCCTGTGCCCACACCGACTGCACCTGCGAAGGAGGGCGCCTCCAAGGCGAGTAACCGGAAACCCGACCCAAAGTCTGATCCCCGGCCATTCAACTCTTCAATACCCTCAGCAAACGACTTGCTGGCCCTACACAAGTACCTCGTGCAACGACCGGGAGAAACGTCTGACGACCCGCTCGAACAATTCAACGTTGAGCCCGCGTGCAGCGACGACTGCCCGGACTGCATCCAGGAGAAGGAGAGCCAAAAGACTGGCCACGCGACGGGGATGGGCAGCGCCGAGGAATACAAGGCCAAGGAGCGGTTGGACTGGGCGCGCATCGCGGCCGCCATGGCGAAGCCTAGATGGGTGTTTGACGGGCGAGGTGTGATTGACTCGCGCGAGATGGTCAAGCTCGGTGTGCGGGTGGAGAGCGTAGGTCGGCAACACCGGTTCTAATTTTTTAAAGAGCAGGCAGTTGATGCGCATGGTGGTTTGACCTGCGCATTTTGGGCGTTTAACTTTCTTCTATTGTTTTACTTTTTTCTTAATGGGTGCATGGGAAGCGGCTTAGTAGATTGTGCACGATAATGGTATTGATGGTGGTTAAACTGCCGGCAATTAGGTGAAGTGGTCTGAACGCGCTTGATTGAACCTCTGCAGTACACAGCCGTGGGTATATCGCCGTTCGGTATAGACAAATTGATACCGCGAAAGAGCTTCGCAAGATAGCTGCCAGTAAGGGTACTGGAGGCGGGAGTGGTCCAAAGGGCTGCCGTTGGGCTGAGGAGGAGAGGTGGTAATGTTGGCATACTTGTAGTAGAGTCGATGACGAGTCACGACAAGTATTTCATTGAGAATGGGAGCAGAGTATCAGGGCTTGATATATCTAGTGTAGGGCGTGTTGAATGCAGTATATTATTTGCCAAGGAGCATCATCCGACATCAGAGTACATACAGGAATTATGATTGCCCATTCAGGAAGAGCGCAAGGTGAGCAACCCATACCCATAAGAGACAACATGATCCAACGAAGTAAACAGGTGGTAAAGCGCACAATCCACACGACATGGGACGCCATGTTTCTACCTTGAAGATGCGGAGAGGGAAGTCTGCTTCGGGGATAGAAAGTGCATGGTTGTGTTCATAACTAGATAGGATGTGCGAGTGCCATGAAAGGCCACTTGCCCGAGTATAGGATATTTTGGCACAAGTCCTTTTCCAGGCCCTTTACCATACGTATTTCGTACATACCAGTTCCTATCGCTCCGTCGCATACATACATGCCTATATCCAGCGTCTTGACTCTTGAGTCAAATGTGTCATATCTATGTGTCATATCTAGTGCCTAATGCCTCATATCCGGCATCTAAGCTACAATGTCGAAAGTCCCGCATCTATAGAAAACTTACATACATATCAGCCCAAAATGCCAACGCACGTTCAATACAAAAAATTTCACCACCGACGCCTCAACCATCATTACACACAAGGCCCCTCCATTGAAGATACTCACGCCCCAAACGCAGCACTAATCGTCTCACCCTCATCCGGCGTCACCGCCAACTCAAGCAACTCATGCGCCGCCTCCACCACCTCCCCCTCAATACCCGCCTCAAACACCAAATCCTCTTCCGCAAAGGCCAGCCGTCCCAACGATAGCAGATATCGCTGGCTTCCCCCATGCGACATGGATAATTTCTGCGCCACCTCGGCTGTGTTGGCTGTTGCCGGATCCGTAACGAGCCTGTGCACGAGAAGCACGCTCTGCGAAATGATGAGGTATAGATCAGCCGATGCCGTGGACTCGTGCAGCTGGAGTTTTGAGCTGAGAGACTCTGACAGCGGGGCTAGTACACCAGGTGGGATCGCCTGGTCGTATAGTTCATCGAGGGCGGCACTGAGACAGTGGACGAGTCGCGGAATCGCGTTATCATGCGAAGCTAGGTGCAGAGCCCCGAAGGGGGATGTTGAAAAAGCGATGAGCGTTCGGAGAGCAGCGAGTCGGATAGATCGTTTCGTGTGGAGCGTCATGGGCAGACGGCTTTGCTCGGTCAGTTTCGCGGATACTCTCTCCACGATGGCCTTGGCGACATCTTCACAAGATCCCATGTCTGGTGCGCTGACGGGACCAATCGATACGGGCAGGACTGACGTGCCCAGCAGATCCAGCATGCCAATCACGTCGCCTGGCTTTTGTTTGGGCGTCAGCAGAAGAAGCACCATGTCGAGAGGCACGAGTCTCCAGAACGCAACGGACGTGTACTCGAAGCCGATTTCGGTTTCGGTCGGCTCCATCGAGCATGACACCGCTGATACGTACAAGAGGCGCAATAATTGCCCGGTGTCTATGTGCGTTTCGCGAAATGCGTCCTCGGCGCCGGAGCCGGAGAAGCTGCCGTCGGGGAGTCGTCGTCGGGCATCGGCCACGGTGATGAGCGTTGCAAGTGCGATGGGCACAAGGTTGGGGACAAGGAGAGGCGCCACAGATGTGGTGTGTAGGTCGAACGTGAAGGAGATGAGGGCGATGAGATATTTGATGGGTTCCCACAACTCTTCATCGACGCATCGCGCCCAGAGAGAAACAATGAGCTCGGCAAAATCCACGAGTAGCTGCATTGGGCGGTGTGGATTTCCCATTAGAGGCAGCTTTTCGAATATCATGGAAGAAAACGTGCGCCCGGGTTCGGAAGGAAACGTGAAGCGAGAAAATGTGTCAAAGGTAGGTGGTTGCTGATGGAATGCCCCATGGTCCAGGACAAGCTGCAAAAACTACAGGCACACCAAGAGTCAGTAAACCTGGTGATTTGACCTAATAGATAGACCACTACACACAAGTAGGGGAAGGGGAAGATGGGTAGATAGTTTCCCAACCGAGCATACCTCGAATGGAGCGGCTGGGGCTTGCGCCAGCCGCATGGGCATGGCGGTAGCCTGCGATTCCGGTCGATAGCCATTGTTCATGTTGACCTGGTCGGTTGCCGTTGTCTCTAGTGCCGCAACCGGACTGTCGACAGTTGGACGCTTTCTTTTTCCCCTGCTGGGCGTCCGCTCTCCAACATTGGCGGCAACAGGACCAGACGACTTCCCTCGGCCCGCGCCCTTGCTTGGACTGACGGCAACGTCCATCTCGTCAAAGCCGTCGGCAAACTCCCGTGGCCTAGCTACTTTCCTAGGCGTGGTAGCACTACTGCCGCCAGGAGCGTCTTTTCTCCGTGTCCTGCCCTGGACTTCTCGGATGTCTTGCTGCAGAAACTGAAGCTCGGTGTTAGCGCTCTTCTCTGCGGCTACGGCAGCTTCGACCATCCTCGTCTGCTTATCCATCTGGTCTGCATTGAGCTTCTTCAGGCGCGCAACCTGTCCGTCGTATTCTTGTTGTGCTTTTAAGGATTTGGCCCGAAGGATGGACGCTTCACCGCGCGCCGAGTGAAGCTCGGATTCGAGGACTCGCACTCGACGCTGGAGGGCAGATAGCACGTCTCCTCCTACGAAACCAGCCTGTGAGCTTTGAGAAGCTTGAGAAGAAGCATGCATTCGGTTTGCCGGGAGGATAGGTCGGGCGAATTGGCTGTCAGCATGTGCGGCAGGCTGATACCTCTGAGACGCCGACATCGAAGCACCAGGAGGTCCTCCACCCGGCGCCTGCGAGTGTAGACGGCCGCTCGAGGCGGCAGCCATCTTGGAGTTTTCGAGAGCCGGATTCCATCGAGGATTAGGCAATGGAGGGACTGGCCGACGGGGAGGTTGCGAAGGTGCGGTTATGCCAGCCTCGCGACGCTGCTGCGACTGCAGTTGTTGGCGCAAGGTATTGTCGACGACGGGTCGGCCAATGGGGCATCCAGCATCATGCGTCACTTCGGTAGTGTCCAGATCATCGTCCTCCTCTTCCCAGCCGTAGCTGGATAGTCGATGCGGTGCCGCATCAGGCAGGGCCTGCTGTCGCTTCGCGTGGGCCTGGGTGAGCTGAATGGCATTTCGTTCGAGTTCCTGGAGGGCATTGGCGGGCAGGTCGTCAAAGCCGTCATCTGAAAACTCGTCGATATCCATGGTAGATGGGCCAATGCAAGGGCGTCATGGCCTCACGGAAGACGGAGCACATTAAGCCGGCACGTTAGGTGCAATATCGCGGCAGGGACGCGAAGCAAGTCGTGTCATACCACAGACACGTTGTATGTGCCGATGCGGAGATCAGATTTGCAGATCTGAGATTGCTGAATCGCCAATCTGTCGCGGGGTCACGTTGTACTCCGTACACACGACTTTTGTGGCTGAGACTGTGGCGGAGCGGAGCTGCACATTGCATCACCGCCCAGCCACACCACCGCGCGCTGCGGGATGCAAGTTCTCTTGGGCTCCGCGACCCGCATCGTCATCCAATCCGTTCTTCTTCATCCCAACGGCAACGGTCCCCCTGCCCGCCAAAAAAACGCCGAATCCCCGACCTCGCGGACTACGACGCCCGCGCTCATTGACTTACGGCGTGCCGATAGTTTTTCCATTTGACCACCATTTTCTGCTGAATCGCCGCCTCCCAGACTTTCATGCTGAGCGCCATTCATCCTGTTTTCGTTGCCCGACGTCAATCGCAGCACCTAGCATCCAAGATCCTGCGACCATCTACCTCTGCCATTGCTCACCCCGCGAACCATCATTTCTCGGACGTGATCCTCCTTTCGAGTTTCGCTCAGCCTCTGCCCGCAGGAATCCGTCGAGACGAGCTAGCGACCGGTTGAAAAGTCAAAGAGATATAGCTTCAATACCAAATACACCTCTCCATTCACAACTTCAACAATGCCCAGGTCAAAGAGAGGGGTCAGATTCCCCCACAACAGCGGCCATGCCAGCGGATCTGAGGGTCGCCGATCCAGCTTCAGCGACGCGTCTGAAGATGGAGGCGCTGCTCCCACAAGTCCTCGAGCCAGAGCCCAAAGCCAGCTAGCGCCCGTGGAAGAGGTATGTCTGGATTTAGTATTCTCATGTTCCTCCTTTTTTCCCACTCCTTTTCCCTCTTAAATGTTGGATCTTCTTCTTCTTCCCAACTGACAGCGAATGATGCGCAGAAACCCCCATCGCCCGAAGAGGAATACCAAAAGAAAAAGGCCAACTTTATGACCCGAGCCTTCTGGACTATGTGCATGTTGGCCCTCTTCTTTTCGGCCCTCTTCATCGGCCATATTTACGTCATCATCATTGTTACGGCGATCCAGATCATTTCATTCAAAGAGGTTATTGCCATCGCCAATGTACCGAGCCGAGCTCGATCTCTTCGATCCACAAAGAGCCTCAACTGGTACTGGCTGGCAACAACCATGTACTTTTTGTATGGCGAGAGCGTCATCTACTACTTCAAGCACATTGTCCTAGTAGATAAGGTGCTGCTTCCTCTTGCCACTCACCATCGCTTCATCAGCTTCATCCTCTATGTCTTTGGTTCGTCACAAGGAAGATGCCGCTCTTTGCCCATTTCTCATTTTCTGTATAACTGCTTGCATATGAGAAAGCTAACCGTTTTGAACCCCCCCTGCAGGATTTGTCTTCTTCGTCGCATCGCTTCAGGCTGGCCACTACAAGTTTCAGTTCACTAACTTTGCATGGACGCACATGGCCCTCTACCTCATCGTTGTCCAGGCGCATTTCGTGATGAACAACGTCTTCGAAGGCATGATTTGGTTCTTCCTGCCCGCTGCGCTCGTCATTACCAACGACATATTTGCCTATATCTGTGGTATTGCCTTTGGCCGAACGCAGCTCATCAAATTGTCGCCAAAGAAGACTGTTGAAGGATTCGTAGGCGCGTGGATCACTACGGTTCTTTTCGGCACAATCCTCGTCAACTTGATGAGCCGGTCAAAGTACTTCATCTGTCCTGTCAATGTAAGCGCGACCACGCCCTCTTTTTCTCTCTTTGCAAGGCCATCCCAAACAGAAATAACAAGCAATAATGACCGAGATTCTAATCGTGAAATTATTCAGGACCTCGGCGCAACCGTCTTCACCGGCCTCGAATGCGATCCGAACCCAGTCTTCATTGCCCGCACATACCACATGCCGGAACTGTTCTTCCTGCCACCGAAGCTAGCCAATCTGTCATTTACGTTTGCGCCGATCCAGATCCACACCTTTGTTCTGGCCTCGTTTGCCTCGTTGATCGCACCCTTTGGCGGGTTCTTTGCGTCTGGACTCAAGCGCAGCTTCAAGCTCAAAGACTTTGGCGACTCCATTCCGGGGCACGGAGGCATGACGGATCGCATGGATTGCCAGTTCATCATGGGCTTCTTCGCCTACATGTATTACCACACCTTTATTTCTCTCCACAAGGTCACCATGGGGTCCATTCTCGAGACTGCCATTACCAGCCTGAGTCCAGAGGAACAGGTCGAGCTGGTGAAGAGCATGGCGCGGTATCTGGGCAACCAAGGAGTTGTTTCCCAAAAGGTAAGCTCGCAATGTCCCTCTCTTCTCGCCTACTTACTTCAACGTGCATATTTGAGTAAAGTGCTAATCGATTTCGGTAGTTTTTGGATTGTGTTGAGCGCACGATCAGCGATTAAGCGACCCCAATAAGCGGTCTCCGTGGACTTTCAACTTGTGCTATACCCCCCCTTTTTATTAATTTTATAATCTAGCTGCTCGTCGCAGTGTGAATGTTTTTTATCTGGAGGAAGTAGGGGTGGTTCGTTCGGTTGAGCGCGCGCACACGTGGGTATGGAGAATTATGTTATGAACAGCCAACATTTTGGCGTGAGGTATCATAGGCTGGGGTGAGAGAGTCGGAGTAATAACATGCTGCGAGCATGGGCATGGATACAAAGGCCCAGAAGCAAAAAATGCAGAAGCCGTCGTCATGCACAGCGGGTCTGTTTTGTAGTTGCCTCTGGTAGTTTTGAAAAAGTTGCCCCCCGTGGACGTGTGATGACGCGTCCTCAATGTTGACGATATGATGTTCTGGAGTTTGCCCATGATGGGAAATTTGCTATTGGGTGATGGCTGGCCAGCGCACACCGCTGCAAGGCTGCAATACAAGATGTTGTTATTTACTCCGTATGATGCACGTGGTCGTTGTCGTGTCGTGTCGTGGGCATTGGCCGGAGGAAGGGCAAACTTGCTCATAGACCCATGGCCTCACGATCCAGCAGTCCAAGTGCCTTGTAAGTAGGATGATGATGAGAAGAGAGAAAGATGAGGGTTGCATGCCAATTCGATGTATATATGCACCCCCTAAGCCAGAGGCCAGCGGAGACAGACGTCGATGCCGCAGCTGCATCAAGATTCAAGAATCACGAGTTACTCAAGCCCATCTGGCATCAGCACACCCACCGAACCCGTCCGGTCCAAATGATTCTATTCCCACGCCTTCCCGTTCCAGCGAGAACCGCAATTTTTTCATGTCAAACTGCGTCCGTCACGCAGATAAGTGACCCCTGTTTTACCCTGCCTCACAACTTTACAAAGTCACAACTTATTACGGAGTTACAGGTTACAACTGGCCTTCTAGAAAGAAAGGGGCAGGCGGAGGTAGGGAGAAACATGGGTGTCGGCCTCGTTTCAAATCTCACTTCACCCACTTTTATTTGTCCATTGAATTTGCAAGGTGACCCCCTTGTTTGGAGGGCAGTTCTGAAAAGGCGGTTAATAATACACGCGTCTACGACTCACTGTGTGCATTTTCTTTCTTCTGCTATACCTACTCCCTTAAGGGTTTTTTTCTGCATCTTTTTTTAGCACTACATATATATGTATATGACCTGGTAATCCGTATGTATGAAGCAGAGAATACCCATGTAAGTTATGTTCATGGCTGGGCTGGTATCGAGCGTATGTACATACATACATACATACATACGAATCACGATACGGCGTATTGCCGGGGGCCGGGAAAGAGTTGCTCTTGGGGTCGTGTTCGATCGCGTAAGTTGTTACTGTCACTTATGTGTGTCCTATCTACTCTCTTCTTTTTCTTCTTCTTCCGTTGCCTTTTGTTTTTGCTTTTTGGGGAATGTTGCCGAAGTATAGTTGTACATACTCCGTACATAGCAAGTAATTATGTACATACACTGGCACTACATACAATACATACTACATACCTTGCTTAGAAGTTACATAGCAGTGCCTACCCACTTACATAGGTACCACCTTGAAACAAGAGATTTCGCACATTCTAAGTCTTGATGACGTATTTCTCGCAAGCCATACGCATTAGGTACGAGTCGCAGGCTCGCGACGCAGGAAAGTCCGGTGCTCGGCGAGGTGCATAGCTGTGCTTGCTTCCATTCTTGGCGTGATTAGGAGCCGCTCTGCGCCTTTACGAATCCGTTTTGGCACGCGTTTTCGCATTGGATACGGAGTATAAGTACGCACATGAAGAGCTAGGTAGGATGGATGGCAGTTTTACCTACGTATATTGTATGTATGTACACCAGAACGGCTTACAAGGTGAGATTGGGGCCCGGGGTCTGGGGCTGAATGAGCTGCTCATTTCGGTGCATGCATGATACGCGCGGGCCGCTTCTTTTCCACGTGCATCTTTCTTTGAAGTCATGGTCTTTTCTTCTTCCACGACTCGAGGGAAATCAAAAAGAGGTCACGCGTGGACTGGGGAGATGAAGCCCTCCCTTGCCATCTGCCATGCCATGCCATGCCATGTCCATCTCCTTCCATGCGAGTGTCATGTGTCGCGGCAATCTGCGGTGCGCCTAGAGCGGGGCTTCAAGATTGAGGGCATGGCAGGTCGAGTCTTGTGAGGCGATTGGAGGGTTGATACGGACGGTTGATACGTGGGATGAGGTGCGGGTGAGGACGAGGGTGAGGACTCAGAACTTAGAAGAGGAGGTTATGAATGAGTTGGGCGCGTGGGGCGCGGAAAACGTGGACAACGTGGCTTTGAGGGGCCTGTTCAGTGATATCCGACCGGGGGGGCCGCCCCATCCGCAGCCAGCACCGGAGCAGCACCGGAGCAGCCCCGGAGCGCCCTGAAGCAACCCTGATTCCTGAAGCAGGCCCTGGAAGCAGCCGTACCATACGGAGTAAATGTACCTGATGTACGGAAGTACGGAGTACTGTGAAGGTAGGTACCTACATATGTACTGTAGTCTGTAGGTATGTACAGTACCTAGGCTGGTCACTGTAGCATTGAACCCTGTCCAGCGGGCCGCTGGAAGCCAAGCGCGCGATTGCGGCTTGCAAATTGCCACATAATGATACACTTGTACTCCGTACATCATATGCTGTATGTACATACTTACGAATGTACAGTCACCACGCATGACATGGCCGCGGCAAGAGCAAACGACAGTTACGACACGGAAGAGGGACTGGCATGGGAGAAACGAACAAGATGGGGGAAAGAACGGAGAGAAAGGAAAGAGCCGCCCGGTGCCGAGGCTAGCGACTTACCAGCTGGCTTGCACATATCCTATGTTTCATCCTTTGCCTCTGCCTTTTACTTTGCCTTCTCCTTCCCTCGCCTTTCTTTTTCTGATCTTCATCGTGCTGCCCTGTCTTGCAGCTGCAGCTTCACCGTCCGTCTCCGCTTCGAGACATCCAGCTGTGAGCACACACACATATACACGGCCCGACACCACGACTTAAATGCTACCATCGCCTCGCGCCTGTCCAAGCCCGCAGACCTTTGTTTTGTAATCCATATTGTTCCGCTTCCATTCCTTCGTGGAACCCTTACCAGACCTCTTCCTCTCGCCGTGCTGCCCGCGCCCTCAAATTTCCACCGCCGAACGTTGCACTACAGTGTTCACGCGCATATGCGCATACGACACATGACGAGCAGCACTCGGCTTCACTATCCTACCTTCTGTCTCATTGGAACATGTGGACGGCTGAATTATTCTTGTGTCGAATGAACAAAGTGTAGCCTTGCTTTTTGCGATCCTCTCTAGACACAGTTTCCCCGCAATCGCCGGAACACGGCAGCCATTCCACGTTCTCATAAAAGACCTACACCTTCGGGACACTTGGAGGCCACTTCTCGGCGCTTGGACTTGAACGTTCGAATAAATTTTTTATAAGTCTATTCGTTATTTTGCCTCTTGCAAATTTGTCATCGGTCACATTCGCTTTTTCAAGGCGGAGCTATATCCGCCAGTTTTTGTTGTAGGCGTCCGGCTTTCGGGTTTGTGCCTGTCCTGTTTCTTTTCCTTGTCATTGTTCGAAATCTTGGCTGCCTACATCTTGAATCCTCGCGCACGTCACTTGTACAGCAAGTTGGGAGGTGAGTTGGGTGTGACTATTTCCCTCCTGCACTGCATCAGAAGGGGTGTGAAGAACAAAAAGAGTAACAAAATGTGAGAAATCAGGGAAGTAGACAAGGATTCTCGCAGCGAGTCAAAGACCAGCTGCTGCTCCCTCCGCTCTTTTTTCTGTGTCCAACAGGTCGAGGCTTATTAAAAGACCCCCCCCCCCCTAAGGCCATAGCTCCAGGGAAAGAAAAGGAACAAGAACAAGAAAGAAAGGAAGAAGGCAAACGACAAATTCCTCTCCGGGCAACCCCAAAAGAGACAAGCGATATGACGACGACATCCGTGTGTTCCCCTCAGATGGATAACGACTCAACGTACGGGGAAGAAGCCTCCAATGCCAGCACCTCGATATACAGCTCCATCACACGCTACGAATGGAAACACAATCGACGCTATCACGCCTACCAATCCGGCTCGTACTGCTTCCCTAACGATGATCGCGAGCAGGACCGCCTCGACATGCTGCACCATGCCGTGACTCGAATTCTCGACGACAAGCTCTTTCTGGCGCCCATCGACCCGGCGGGCATGAGGATCCTCGACATCGGCACGGGGACCGGGTTGTGGTCCATCACCATGGGAGATGCATACCCGGGAGCGAGCATCACCGGCAATGATCTCAGTCCCATTCAACCAGACTGGGTGCCAACTAATGTCAAATTCATCGTCGACGACATTGAGCTCGACTGGTTCCAGTACAACCGGTATGACTACATCCACTGCCGATATATGGCCGCCTCAATTAAGAACTGGCCGCGGCTGGTGCGACAAATTTACAGCGCCCTAAAGCCAGGCGGCTGGGTTGAGTTCCAGGAAATGTCTAGCAGCTACTACACAATCGCGGGCGCAGATGAGGCGGTTCCGCTGGCTAAGTACCACCCTGCACATCCGTTCTTGCAGCTCTCCGAGGCCATGAGGGAGGCGTGTTCCAAGACGGGGCGAATGCTTGACCCGACGGGCCATCTGAGGCGGTGGGCCTCGGAGGCGGGCTTCGTGGCCGTGAAGCAGCTGACGCGGAAAGTTCCTGTGGGAAAATGGCCTCTGGACCAGCCAAGCATGGAGGTGGGCGCCCTGATGGCTGTTAACTATGTCGAGGGCGTCGAGGCCATGACGGCGGTCCTGCTGCGCGATGTCCTTGGTTGGCCCTCGGACGAGGTGGAGATGCTGAATGTCCAAGTCAGAATGGCGGCCAAGTTACATGAGCCAAAAATTCTGAAGGACTATGTGGTCGTCATTGCGCAAAAGGGGATATAGCGATCTCATCATGTCATTCGCTCCTTTTCTGACAGTATGCCAGTTACAACGCTTGTCTTTAGAAATACTCTCGCTTACAGCCAAGTTGGGCAGTTTTTCTTGCTGCATAGCATTAGATGTATTCCCTGTTTCTCCCTTTCTTCCGATTTTACTTTTTTACTTTTGCTTTGGCTTTTCGGTGTAACAGCAAAGCCTTGGTTTCCGGCTTAGATTTCACGGGGCCTGTTATTGCGCCAAGAACGAGGCATGTCTGACTGGCTACTTCTTTATGCATTAGATTCCCCTGTCCATCGGCGTGCGCTAGCTTGCAGATTCCCCTTCTTTGTTTTGCTTCTTTTGTGCGGCTCGGCATGGCGTGGAGTGGTGGAGTGAGCGATTCGTCGTACTCGCCTTGGTTGAATATATATCGTCTTGAACACTCCAAGATATCGTGCATAGTGCGTACATGCGTGACTTGAACAATGCCCCATGGACAACAGCTCATGGAGAAATCTAGGTCAATGACGACTCTCGAGGTGGTACAGCAGTCCATGGTATTTGCATGAGAATAATACTTCCTTGGAATAGGCTGTATATACGTATATGTAGAACAATGGACTTGATGTAACAAACCATGCAATGTATGCGAATACAATTTGGCTTTGTGCAACGATTCAGGCTATGTATGCAAGTTAAAAATCTAAGTTTGCACGAGCCGAGTGCCTTTTCACAGAACAAAGCCCCCCCGGCGCGTGCGATATACACGTACGGCTGCTGTCATGCAGATTCCAGAACAGCAACAGAGTGGAGAGACGGTGTTGAAGAGAAGATGCTACCTATGTAGATACTAAAGGTAGACCAAGCTGTATGATAAGAAGAAGTGGCTAGAATGAACGGAAAATTCGATCAGATCCCGGAACCCCCAAAAAGGAGAGAGTGCCATCTCATCCGTTGAGATGGAGCCTGTCATCCGCAGAGGGCTAGACAACATACCATGTAATACATCTACTCAATACCGTCCATAATCACTTGCAACGCTCATCCGCCCAAACATGAAAACAATTCCACCCTCCTCTCTCGTAACTCCAAGAACGCAATAATGCCCCAGCCTGTCCTGCCCTGCCCAGCTCTGCCTACCCATTATTGAACAAAATTAAATCCCAAAACGCCATCAAAGCAAGCAACTGTCAAACCTCAAACACACGTAACACGGTACATCCACAAACAAGACCTTTCTCCTCCTCCTCCTCCTCCTCCACCTCGTCTTCACCACCTACTTCCACACTTCATCACTTCACTCCACTCCACCCAAAAAAAGCTCACTCAAAAGCCCCCCTCCCCAACAACCCCCCCACCATCCCAACCCTTCTCTCCGCCCCCCTCACTTTCCTCTCCTCCCTCCTCCGCTCACTCTCCCTCACCAAAACCTTTGACCTCGACGCATTCTCCCGCGCAAAACCCCCAATACCGCTCTTCTTACCCGCGCCTTTCTTGATCTTGGCTGCTTCACCGAAACCCCCCGCTGTGCCAATCTCAGCACCTGCGCCGGACGCAGACGCGTTGGCAAAAGAGGAGTTGGTGGTGGCGCGGCGCAGCAAGGGCGGTACTTTGAAGGATGGGCATGAAGATATTGCGGAGGGGGTTGCGAAGGCCATGCGCGTGGAGGAAGAGGAATTGGAGTTGGAGCTGGAGCGGCGCATGGCACCGATGCGGTTGACGATTGTAGGAGGCGCGGTGGGGAGGCGGTGAAAAGGGGGCGGGGGGGGAATAGGTCGAGGAGCTTGATTCTCCTTGTTGCTGGAGGAGGGATCGGCGTTGTCGTCTTCGTCCTCGTCCTCGTCTTCGGTGTCGGAAGTGGTTTCTGTGGCGGGGATGACGGAGCCGTACCGCTCGTCGAGGAGGCTGGATAGCGTTTCGCGAACTTGTCCGATGTGGGATGGTTTTTTGCCGCCTTTGCTTCGTCGTGGATGCGCGCGGAAGCTGTGATTCTCGGAAAGGCCCATGCTGGGACCTCTTGACGCGTGTGCCTGGCTGTCGGGGATGACGGCGCTGCTAGCGCCCTGGGTTTGGTTCTCCTTGTCGTCGTCGTCCTGTGCCTGTTGCGAATCTACGTTGGTTTGTGAGGGTGAGTCCGAGCCGTCGAGGATATCAACGTCGTCTACATCGCTGCCGTGGTCTTCGATGCTGCGGAGGAAGGCTTGGTTGCCTGGGTTTTCGGCAATCTTTTTGACGCGCTCGTCGGAGAAGAGAGCCTTTTGCATCTTGGCAAATTGTCGTCGCTTCATGCGCTTGCGAGCCTCACCGTCTGAGTCTGAGTCTGAGAGGTCGAAATCGGCGCCGCGTTTGCGCCGCAGCATGCCTTTGGAGAGATCCTTGAAGAGCTTTTCTACTTGTTTCTCATCCTGCGCACGTTCTTGGTCTCTACAGTTTCAGAGGTAAGCATCACAAACATATAAATTCGTCTTGGGGATGAGGAGTTGGAGGTTGAAAACAGATCCAAAGTACAAAATACCAGTGGAAAAAAGGAAACAAGCAAGGAGAGAGAACAAAAAGAGTATGGAACGTGAGCAGCAACTTACGCATAAAACGCAGCGAGCTTCCGCTCATCAACGTCATTCCCAGCCGCATCATTGATCATATCCTTCACAGAGCCATTTGACTCATCATCGCTGTCCTCGCCATCAACACCCCCAATCCCAGCATATTCATCATCTGACTCCTCAGCCTGCTCCTCCACCAGCCCCTTGGCCTTGCTCTTCTTGCGGTCAAAGTCATCAACCGCGAGCGACTTCCTCGACTCCTTGTTTGCTGCCGCAGCACCACCTCTGAGGGCCTCAAACGCATCTGCTTGCGCGCTAGGTGCGTCTGCATCCCCACCTGCTTCGGCGGCAGTAGACATGTCCATTCTCCTGCGAAGTCGGCCCTTGCGAACAAGCGGCGAGTCCTGTACCGTTGCGGTGTAATACTGCTGGCCATCTGGATGCTCCGCCGGCAATGTCTCGGCCGTGGAGAAGGGGGGCTCGATGAATCGTTCGCGGAGAGGGGTGTGCTGTTGTAGGCCCATGTCCTGAGAATATTCCATGCCTTCCGATAGTTGTGTCTGCATCTCGTCGGTGATTAAGCTGCCGAGGCCGTGCATTTGGGACTGCGAGAGGTTGAATTGCACAGCCTGAGTGGGTGCGAGCGAATCGTGTAGTCGCTGGGAGTTGGCAACCATGTCTTCCATGGGCTCATCTGCGGTGGCTGAGAAGTTGGAGTCGGGGAATTGGGAAAAATCGGGCATCATGGACTGGGTTGGTACTGTCCCAGCAAAGTTGTTTGTCTGGCTGTTGTCCATGGTGCCGGCGAATATCTGGGTGAGACCCAAGCCAGCAGGGCCTTTGACGGGGAGTCCAGGAATGAATGTCTTCTTGGCAGATCGTAGAACCGAGTTGGGCGCATCGGGAGAGGGAGACAGGGCCCTTACACCTGCGGGAGTCATCCGCGAAGAAAGCTTGAAGGGCTTCGGCGTCACTCCAACGCTGTCTTCATCGTCCGACAGGACCGTGGTAGTCTTCCGAGCTCTGCGTTGTCTCGCAGCCGGTCGAGCAACCACTCTCTCATCGTCGTCATCATCTTCCTCTTCTTGGGCCTCATGCTCAGAGACAGCCGACTCCGCTTCGTCGTCAAACAAGGCATGTCCGGCTGCATTCTCATCCTGCTCCTGCTCTTCCTCTGCTTCCTCATCCATCTCGTCAATTTCAGAACCCGAGATCTCCATCTCAGCGGCATCCTCTTCAGCGACATCTCGGTACTCCTCATCTTCGCTGTCATCCCACGCAAGAGGATCGACCTCGCCCTTCGATTTGCCCTGCCTCCTGGCTTCGTCCTGCTCCGTCTCCTTTATCTTGTGTGCCTCCAGTCTTGCCTTGGCCACCAGATCTTCCACCTCCCGTTCCTGCTGCTCACGCTCTTCTACCGTCTGAACCACGATTCCCTGGCCCCTCAAGATCTCTAAGCGGCGCTCGCGCTCCATTTTTGCTTGCTGTCGCGCTTTGAAATGCAGATAGGCTTGTAGTTCTCCGGGCGTCATCTTAGACTGATCGGCCTTGCGTGACCTGTCCTTTGCAGGAGAGGTTACCATTGCAAGAGCCCGCAACGCGTGAATCGAGTTCGGCTCACTGTTTCTTTTGGATGGAATGCTGTCGAATAGTGCATCCAGCTTATTTTTGGTCGTCGTCGTGATTTGTAGTTCGTCATCCGAGTCCATCATTGAGTTGATAGGCACGACAGGTAGCTTGATCCTCACTCTCCGCGTTTGCTTCTGCATCTGCTTTTGGCCTGGACCTGAGCTTTGCTGCTGGCCAAATCTATCTCTATTCTCCCGAAGACCATGAAAGCTATCTCTGGCCAGAGCATTTGAAGCAGTAGAGTTCGTGGTAGCAGTCTTGGCATTTTCATTGAGCACAGGAGGAGAGCTTGGAGGCGTACCAGCATCGTTCATTTCGATATCAGAATGTGGAGTGGTCGGTCGACTGGAACTGTGTGTCTGAAGCTCGGGCTCGGGCTCTGTGTAGCCAGTTGGCTTGTAGTTGAATCGTTGGAACAGGCTAGATTTAGATATTTTCGTTTTTGTCTTAATCTCCGGTGCGAGTTGCATGTTTCTGGTCATGCGTTGTGTCTCCCGGTTCATCTCCTCGATTGCTTTCTTGCTGGCCTTTCGAGTAGGGCGAGCTTGTTGAGTCAAGCGTCTTCCTCCTTCGTCGTCCGTGATTCCAATGTCGCCATCATCTGACGCGATCAGCTCCATTTCCGAGTTCAGCTTTTCCTGCTGGGCCCATCGCTCAGCTTTGCGAACTTCTTCGGCAGCTTCTCGTGCCAGGCGTTCTTGTCTCTTTCGTTCAACCAGCAATTGGAAGCGATCTGATTTGAGCGCCGGGAGGTCATTGTCGGAATCATCGCTCTCGTCGATGCGCTCAGTGTTCTTTCTTGGTGAGGGGCGCATGGGTGAAGAGACAAAAAGCCCAGGGCTGGCGGGTCGGGTCCGTTCGTCCGCTTCCGAGTCGTCCAACTGTGTATCAGCGGCAGCAGCAGGGCGTCTCTGATGCCTCGGGACGGTGGGAAGGTCTTCGTCTTCGTCTTGGTCAGTCGGGCCCTCTCCGTCGTCGATTTCGGCCTGGTCGCGCTCCAACATTGCTCTGACGCGGTCTCTCGCTGTGGCGGCCGTCGGCTCCGGGCTCTTCGTCCCCTTTGTCACATCTTGAGCGCCTTGCATCCGTGATGCGAGCTTGCCTCGTGGCCGATTCATCAAAGTCATCGCATCGTCTGAATCATCATCGTGTACTGGGCTCGGACTGCTGTTGTCATGGGCTCTGTGTTTACCGTTTCCGTGAAGAAAAGATGGTCGTGTCGGATTGACTGTCGGCCCTCCTTCTTCGTCACTGCTCTCCACCGTCGCGAGAAGAGCCCTGATTTTGGAACGTGGCGTTAAAGGATCAGGCGAACTGCTGCGTGAGGCGACTGAAGCAGCTCGTGAAGAAGCCATGGCGGAGGCAATGAGCAGCGGTGACCCGCTGCGAAGATTCTGTAACAATGAATAACGATAAATTAATTGAAGAAGGTGATGGTTAATATGTCTTTGCTATGCAGTTCGATCTGATATGTTCTGCATCTGGCCGGCTAATGGTCGTACGTTATGTCCAAACTAGAGTGTTATAACTTATGGTAGAGGGAGAGGGGAGCTATCGGGACGCGTAACGCGATTCTGCGCGCGCGCGACGTGACGGCACCAGCGTGTTCAATAGCCCCTCATTCCAGTACGTACCAGTTACCTAGGTACATACCTCCTATTGCACATCATCACAAACCGCGTCGCCCTGCATCCTCATCCTCTTTATCTCTTTGGTTCTTTGCAGGCCCTTGCATAAGAAGCGGCGATATAGGTACACATGTGCATACATAGCTACTGCAGTCTGTAAGCCTTGTCTTAAAGAATTGCCAGTACATAGAGACATAACTAGATGACTCAAATCATGAGATCTTTTGTTTCGACAACAAAAACACAGGCCACTTTTCTTCCCTTCAACAACAACCAAAGCGCGTTTTTTCGCGCAATCCTTCTTCGATCTTAAAGATAGCCTTACCATTCGAATCACAATGTCTCGCTACACCAAGGAAGGCATTCAACGTGCCAATTGAAGCTATCAGTTCAGGCGCAGTTGTGAGAACTGCTGTAGTCAATCGCATGAATCTCTCCATCGACCTTGAGAAGACTCAACGACAAAAATAATCACGAAAGAGTATTGTCAGACGCTATGCATTGGGAGGAAAGTCTGTGACAGCCGTCGAGGTAGGTAACTAGGTATGGACAACAGTCCATGCATATGGCTTCACTACAAGGCAGACAAAAATTTGGAAGAGACGACGTCTTATTATTAGGCATCTCCGTGCAGATGCCTACATCTCTTGCTGTTTTTTAAATCTAAACTACGGTATACTCAAGTCTTGTTTCTTCGGCTCATCTTTCCGGAGTGAATGTCGGCACCTCGCCCAAATCTGCTTTAAAACAGCTTGTGCTCGAGAGTCATGTCGGACTCGGGCTCAAGACCAACGCAGGCACGGAAGATGTTAGTCAAAGCCGCACGCTGCTTGGCCAGAGCATTGACAACAGGAGTGCCGGGAGGGGTGAGAGGAGCCTTGAGCATGTAGCTGAGGACGCTGAGAACACTGTGGAAATGCTTGTAGTCGTCTTCAGATGTAGAGTCCTTCCACTGAATGCGAGTCATCATCTCGGCGAGCACAACAAGGTCGATGATTAGAGGAGAGGCAAGAAGAGAATCTTCGCAAATGTTGAACATCCTGTGCAAAAGTTAGATCGCATGAACACCTCAGAAGGGAAAGACTCGAAGAGGATGCCATCGGGAGTGCTGAGACTTACGAAATGGTCTGGTGACCTCCAAGGAAAATCTCGGCATAGTACTCGTCGAGAGCACGCTTGTTGTCGGCGACCGCAGGCATGTACTTGATAACAACGCAGTGATCAGGGTGCTCGCCCTTCTTGTACAGAACGGAATTGGCCTCCACCATGTCATCAACTACATTAGATTTGGAAATCTCTTTGGAGCGGAACTGCTTGTGAGAGCTTAAGTTCTTTCCATCATTGTTACCCAGGTGATTGTAGCTGGCAATAGAGGTCAATTTGATGCCGGCGCTGATCATGAAGTCAACAAGAGCAGACTTCATCTTCGTCTGGCCAGATTTGAAGTCATCTCCGCCAATGAAAGCGTTATGCTTCTCGGCAAGCTGGATCGCACCAGGAACGAAGGTGTTCTGAGGAGACCCGTTGATGAAGGGAGTATTCTCAAGAATACAAGCGACCGCGAACACGGTGGAGGGAGAGACTTCTTCGTGGCCTTGCTCAATGGACTTGAGTAGGTTATCGGCAGTGTCGTTGACGCCAGCAATGATATCAGCATAACGTTCGGTGTTTGCAGTCCACATGACGATGACCTTGTCCAGATTGTTCTTCGCCTTGAAGTCACGGATATCCTGACGAAGCTTCTCGACGTGAGCGTTGCAAGCCTTAGTGCCTTCAATGACATTATCCGCACGATCTTCCTGATTGGCAGCAATGAAATCAGGGTAATAGATGGAGGGAAGAGGCACAAAGTCGGCCATTTCCTTCTTGACGAGAGCTTTTAAGGTAGGCTCCAAAACTTGAGCGCGATCCATGGCCTGAGCTAGGTTCATCTTGCTTATGTCCCAGCCACCAATGACGAGGTCGTTGGGGTGAACCATTGGCAGCACCTTATGGAAGGGAATGTTGACGTCCCTGTTGGTTTTGGCCTCGGTTCCGAGCTTCATAGTAGAGGCCATGACAACGGATCCGTAGTAATTGGCTTCACGAGGACCCTCCTTAGTATCCCAGACAAGGTTGCGGCGGTTAGCAATAATACCAGCGGTCACAGTGGTACCATTGTTACCACCCCAGCCTACCAACATCATGCCAACCTTGGGAACCTTGCGATCGACCTTGAAGGCGTACTGAGTCTCCTTAGGGGTAGCAACATAGTTTCCATTGCTATCAGTCTCAACACTGGTAGTGCGATATGTGTACTTGGAGTTGATCTCAGAGTCGGTGTAGCTGACGTTGGGAGAATTGACGAGAAAGGTGCTACGAGATGCACCGGTAGCGGTGTTGGCGTGAACCGCCCCGTTCGTGGAGCCCAAGGCATCTTGCGCGTGGGGAGCCATAGTGACGAATTGAAATGGCGACAGAGTTAGGCTTTGCAGTAAACAGTTGTTGGTATTGTGAGATGAGTTTTCTACTGTCCAGCTTCTGCCTTTACTGGGTCTTGATCGAGTCCGATGCTCCTCCAGAGGCTGAGCAACGGGCTCCTGCGAACGGGTGGTGAATCCTGCACGTCAAGTCAGCACAACACTCGCGATTTAAAGTAATAGCACATCCCAAGTGTCCAGGTGCAGGAACTGATTACTTACGAGTTGAGAAGATTTGAAAACGTCTTGGCAACTGTGTGATCGAGGTTCAATGCCTCGATCGGTTGAGTGGTTTTTTGTTTGTTTTTTAATTGATTGAACTTGAAGGTCTTGTAAAGGGCAGTTATGACCAGATAATGAGTAGCGACGATGAAAATGACAGAAAGACTGAAATGAGTTTTGGATCTGGATCGCAGCTGAGTTAGGTAGTTGATGGTAATGTATGAACTGGTGAGAGCGGTGGTTATTAGAGAGGGGGAAATAGGGGTCAGGAGACATGGCCGGGAGGGCGGTGACTTGATAGTGCCGACTCCCGAGTGTGCCGCTTGTAGTGGGGCCGTCTGTCTGGTCAGCGAATGATTTGGAGGCAGCGCGTGTTCGTTGTAAACAGCCCTGAGCCGCCACAAGCGAGTATGAGAATACGCCTCAAGGATTTGAGAATACGCCTCAACGCCTTACCCGATTTGGACGTGGAAGTATCTCGCTAACGAAATCTTTGTAACTGTACTTCACTTCATCAAAGGCACTTCCTCTCACTCTTGACCATCGCACGCAATAACTTCACTCATACACCTACCTGGCTTCTCGAGGCAATTCATCACGACTTTACCTGTGTGAAAGAGCTCGGTATACCGAGTGCGTAAAGATCCTTTTATCACTGATTGTATTTTGGAAATATTTCTCATTTTTATCACGAACAACGGCGCATGGGCACGCCGCCTGTTTTTGAGTTGTGGTCTTCTGGGAGAACGATGAGAAGACCCTGATTACCTTGGTGAATTTCGGGACAATGTATGCAACTATAACGGGCGCGTTTTGTGTATTCTTGCACACATTTGACCTCAATTATCTTTGACGCTAGAATAAGCCAATTCCATTGATTGGGGAACATGCTATCGTTCTTACAAGTTCAGTGTGCGATTTCGACTTCCCGTGCTCCCACTGCCCAGCCTCCCATGTATCGAGAGAAGTACCTCGACATGCAGGTTTGTACCGCAATGTTGACTGATATCAATGTCCGACTTTCTGCTAGTAGCTACACTATGGTATGTTGTATATATAGCATGCAACATGCAACGCTCTTCCATGCAGCTGGACGTTGTTTTGTTCTCGGTTTTCTCCCAGCTTCTCTTCTGTGCACCATGCGGGCTTTGCATTTAGCCTGAGACCTAGGAGGTATGTACACATGTATGTACATATGTGAGGTGAGCTCCTCCTCTCTCCGCTGCTCCAGCAGCAGCACCTACATACCTGTACGGTGTACCTCATAACTTGATACATAATCCACGCGGATAAAAGCATCGAGCGAGAGAAGGAACATCACCCGACTCGTCCCCTCCAAGCCGCTATGCGCCCGAATGGGAGTCAAGTCCTGCCCCCACACGACGGCGCGTGATGGGCCTAGGTAGGTAGGTACCTCCTATGGCGCACGATGCGGGGGCCTCTTATTTGGTCACGCGGCCCACGCCTTCACCTTCACCTCGCCTTCATTCCAGGATAGAGAACATGGGGTAAGATGCAATCGTACCTATGTTATGTACAGTGCTCTTTGCCTATGTCGTTGTCGAATTCAGTTGCTCTTCGCTGTCTTGAAGTTTCAGTTCGTCTTCCTCCATCTTCATATTCTCCACTTCGTTCTCGGTTCCCAGCTCAGACGCGAGTTGAGCATACGGTGGTAATGCCAACGTCTTTCCCTTGTCGATCCACACAGACGCAAGCTCTCGTTCAATTTCGTCACGACGCTTTTTGATTGCATCCACTTCTGCAAGACGCTCGCGCAAGTCCTGCACCTCCTTCTCAACTTGCAGTTTCTCTCTCTCGGTACCAATGCGGTCGAGTTGCCAAGCATCGCCTTCGTCACCCGTACCTAGGATCAAGTTGAAAGTGTGATACCTCTTGAGCGACGCTCGCGTCGATATTGTTATGAGTGCTGTCAACGATGGAAGGTTAGGAGAAATGTATCGTGAAAGACTCAGAGTGTTCGGTAAATGGCCGGAGAAACGTACTCATCCCCTTTTCTTTGCAATTCTCGTATAAAAGACCCTCCACATCACTTGATACTGCGCTGGTGCCCTCGTCAATGATGGCGTATTGCGGTTCGTGATATAACAGTCGTGCAAACTGCATCCTCTGCTTCTCGCCGCCACTGAGCACGTCTTTCCATTCCTTACGTGTATCCCAGCCCCCTTCGCGCTCCGGCAGGTACCCAAGTTTGGCCTCTTCCAGAACCCTCTGAAGATCATATTCTGATTTTCGTTTCTCTCTCATGTCAACGTGTCCGTCGGGATAGATTACCTGGTCGCGCAAGGTTCCGGGGCTCAGATATGGACGTTGCGGTAGAAACATGATACTATCTTGTCCCATATTCTTGGGGCGGCTCACGAGGCCACGATATACAGGCCATAACCCTGCAAGGACACGAGCGATTGCACTCTTTCCCACGCCGTTGGGGCCAGATATCTACACAATGATTTGTCAATGCAAGTTCTTGACCGATCCAGTGACTACGATGCTGGCTGGGTCGTTGCAGGAGGACCAAGATGGTTCACAATCTGTACTTACCAAGAGATGGTCTCCATTGCGTATAATCAAGGACAAGGAGTCCAGAAGCTCATCTCCACCATGCGGCCACAAGCCTGGGGCAACGATTGGGACGTGCTCAAACCGAACGCCTTCAAATCCTTTTTGAATAGTTCCTTGAACATCGGATAACGAGTAGAGATCATTGTGTCCGCTACGAAGGTAGTAAGCTTCGGCATGGACACGGTGAAGAGTCGAGATTAGTGTGTATACGCGGCTCGTATAACCAGCCATTTCCGACAGATCTTTGATAGAGTACATCATTCTGCCACCAGCGTCAGCCAATGACAACATGAGCCTCTTATTCGTGATGAAGTCCTTCATTCGGTTGCGTTCGCGGCCACTCTTGTCGGCATGCTTTAGCATCTCAGCCGCACCGCCTCTTCCCCCCCAAACGGGCAGAAACACTGGTAGTGAGGCAAGCAAATAACCGTATGCACTCCAGCTGTACTTGAGAATGAAGTCTTCTAGGATGTTGTACCGGATTTTTAGCATATAAATGCCTTCCATCCAGCTCTTCAATGACTTGTACTCCTTGGTCAAAAACGTCTTCTCGATGTCGGCACCACCGTAGAAGGCGACTTCTTCAGCATTCGCAATCAGTCTAGCATGCAGGCTTCTAAAATCACCTTCTTTGCGACCCTCGACTGCCTTGAGTTTTCCAAACGGTGGCGAAAGCCTGCGGAGAATGCTTGCTGTCAAAAAATAGTTGCTCATCAGGCCAGAAAGGGCAAGCGGACCAAGAGACCTGTAAAGCTGGAAGCTGAAGACACACAGGTCAACGAAGGGCTTTCCAAGTGAGGAATACAGGTTCGCTGCCGCTGCACAAAACAGTGTCAGATCTTGCGTGATGAATTGATCGGCGCCATGACCGACTCCACCGTCCAAGTTATACAATTTGTAGTAGTTTAGCTTGTCGTTCAAATAGAGATCATGGACATATCGTGTTACTCGAGTCCGGAACGCGATAGAGACTTTAGACTCGAGAAATTTTATCATGGCATTGGTGTAAGACGCAAAGCCACCCAGCCCACACCACTGGAAGTAAGCCTATTGGTTAGTTCAACTGCAGCACAAAGCCCACTGATTCATTCCATGACTTCACAAACCTTGGCAATACCCCAGAGAAATGATCTGCCGTTTCCTGCTACCAGGTCTCGGACCAATTCACCGTCGAGTCGTGCGACCACGAGTGAGAGATACGTTCGAAGCATCAAGAATATGCCATGACTTAGTAGCAGACCAGCCTCCTTGCTGGACCAGCGAGGTATCATGATACTAAGGAGACTAAGAAACTGATGCAAGAAAGCTAGGTTTAGTCCGGGCTTGGCCTGAGCCGAAGGAACAGTGCCATCTCCCAATCCAGATACCCGAGGTGGGTTCAAGAAGAGGCGACGATGCGCCTCAAACGTCAAGGCCTTGGTCGTGTTGATGGTGACCTTGGAGGTGCTGTCCTTATAAGGGACGTAGATCGTCCGAGAGCCATCTTTGTTGTGAAGCCAGGAATTGGTTCTGACCAGCTTTCGGCCCTGCTCCCTTTCCTGGCTCTGTCGCTTCCAGCGTCGTCGGGACCCCTCTCCGCCAAGAACGATCGTCAGTGTAAGTGCCAGAATAGCGGCGATTCGGGTAATATGTGAGGTTTTTAGCAGCCTCGACCGCATCGCGGAGGTCCATCTGTTGATGAAGGCAGCCAGCGCATCTTCGGCCGCTGTCCCGCGCAAGCTGGATGGTGCCGCCATCATCCTAGTTGGCGTCTTGACTCTTAGTCCCGTTCGCATCAAGGCTCGATTTCGACGCCCGCTCAAGCAGCTCGAGGCGATAGTTCGATCAATCGCAGACACAATTTAAACATCTCTAATGGTTCAAAGTGTGTCGCAGCAGGCGTTCGATAAGCCAAGTTGCTATTGTGGCAATGGCTGTCATTGGAGGACCACATGTGATGACGCCGGCTGACTACATGTGGTGACGCTGGCTGACTATGTACAATCTGTTAGGTAGTGTTAGGTACCTAAGGTATTGTAGCTCTCAACCAGCGGCAATGAGTACCTACTCCATGTATGAGAATTGAGAATACGCCTCAAGGATTTGAGAATTTGCCTCAACGCCTTACCCGATTTGGAGGCGGTACAAACCTGCATGTCGAGGTACTTCTCTCGATACGGATCTCAGATTCTCCATGCAAGTTCTTACGGAGTACATGTTAATTTTCTCTACTACACATGTCATTGAAGACGCAATGCACGACGCCTCGCACGAGGAACCGCGTGTGTTCAGCCATTTCAGCAGGCTAATCAGCCGCGCACATCGCGATTGAAGAGGGACTCTTCGGGGCCCTCGTATGCGGAATCAGAAAGAGCGTTACTCCGCGAACTGTACGGATTTACTCGGCGAACTGTTTTCCCCAAAATGCTCCACATTTCTCAGGCTTCGTCGCCAAATTACAGTGGGAATTAAAATTACAAACAGTATACATTCGGCTTTAAGGCTCGACGCAACTCGATTTGCTCAAATGATACACCACCGGTGTCTTCGATCATTGCTTTGAACCATGACACATTCGCGACTGGGCAAATAGCACAGGCGCCTACCAGATCATTTGCGTAGCCTGGCAGGATCCCTCGCTTTCACCGTCCTCACTGTGCGTGGTCAGACCCGTCAGATCCTGCGATGCCGAGCCACTGATTCCCGTCTGATTCCCGTAGCCTTCACAGATGAGGACGTCCATGATCTTCCCTTGTCTCGTCCGCGACCTCGCGTGATGTTCCTGTTTCTTTGAGACACGCAAGACACGCAATGTCTCTGCCTTGTCACTTACAAACTGTGAGTCAGTGAGGTTGGCTTGGCTTCGAAAATCGGCTACGACGGCGCGTTGGCTGCCTCTGCGCCGCAACAACGGACTGTAGCGAATTTGGCAGCGAGGAACTCTGCGAAAGGGAGTATACCATCGTGTCGTCATGGCTCATGAGACGGGACGGTTGAGGCACATCGGGATCGCTTTCAAGGGTCGGCCGCGACGCTAAAGCCTGTATGACTAACAGCATGTCGAAAACAGGTTTGAAACTGCGGTAGTTCTGTGGAATGAGTTGCGAGGCCGACCGCGGAGGTTGCGATTACGGACGCATTGAGGGTCTTGAATTCGGAGGAGTGGCTGACCGTAGTCATTGAAGTCATGGTTAGTTGATATCTTTAGCTAGTCGATGATCAGCCTTACCCGGGATTTCTTCAGCCATCAGCACGGTCAAGGTTTTTGCAGGTTGAGGGTCTCATCATGATGTGCGACGTTAATGAATTTGGTGATGTTAAATGAACAGTAACTTGGGTCGGTAGATGAAAGAATTTGGAAATGTTAAAACAACGGTGTCGGCAGTGTGCATTGCCTGAAGCACTGTCTTGGAGCGGAGAGGTACAAATTACAATTTACAAAGGACCCTGAGAATTGTGGAGCATTTTGGCAAAAACAGTTCGCCGAGTAAACTCGTACAGTTCGCGGAGTAACGCTCATCAGGAAACGCTTCGCTCATCAAGATTGGAACATCTCACCTCGTGGGCGGGGGTGCCCGTCCAGGCTTTCAAAACATAATACCTATGCGACGACTTCAAACATAGATAAATATACAATCTTTCAGTGCCATCAAAGAGCTGGAAGAGAAATGCACGCCTCATGATTCTACGGACACAATCAGTACACCTTAAATAGGCGACGTGCCATGTGCCGTGGCGTTGTTCGTGATAAAATTGAGAAATATTCCCAAAATATAATCAGTGATAAAAGGATCTTTACGCACTAGGTATACCGAGCTCTTTCACACAGCTCAAGTCGTGATGAATTGCCTCGAGAAGCGGTAGGTGTATGATGAATGAAGGTAGGTATTGCGTGCAATGGTCAAACAGTTACAAATGATTTCGTTGGTGAAATACTTCCACGTCCAAATCGGATAAGGCGTTGAGGCAGATTCTCAAATCCTTGAGGCGAATTCTCATACTCAGCGGCAATGCGATCGGGATTCGGAAGACGGGCCAAGACATTTACCTGGGCCCTCTTTCTCAACTCCACAATGACCTGGACAATGTACATAAGATGATACCATGTACGTATGTACCTAGAAAAGGGACTCTAGGCGCTTAAAGTTACGGAGAGAGAGAAAAGAGAAGGGAAATAGTGGATCACATACATAGTACGGAGTATCAAGATTCAAGAGCGATACTGTAATACTCGACACAAACAAAAGAGAGAGCCAGTGGCAGTCCAAACCGGACCCCAAGAGACTCAGACAAGAGACGAAGTAAACATGACTGAATTCAGATAAAACCGCAGTCGAGTTCTAAGCTAAGAAGAGGGGAAAGATGAAGAGTTTATACACGAAGCCATCGGAGATGGAAGAACAAACAACCGATAGTGATAAACCCTTGGCCTTGGGAGAACTGTTGGTTTTGGGGACTCCAATCCTCCAGGCTCCAGCAGAAATTGTTCCTGAGATACTTTCCTTCTGCCCCAATTACTCCGTAAATAACGCGAAGATTTCTCCACTTTTCGTCGCGATGCGTCAATTCAGCTTCATTCACAAACTGTCAAGGCTTGGGAGGTCACAACGGCGTGAAGACTGAGAACAATGATGCCAAAGGTGGGGGTCAGTGCTTGAAGGTTTTAATCTCTGGCCTCTACCATACAATGTGCGAGGCCACTGTCTTATGGACCTTCCGCCGCAGACTCTGACTTCTCCTGCGCCCCACCATGGCCTCGTGGCCCCTGTCCACCTATCCCTTGGTACTTGCCCCTTGTACCACACACACTGTCCCTGACACAAACCAACCCATCATCTTTAAGCAGCCATGGCTACAACACCACGCCCTTTGAAGCCATTGGAAAAAACGACGGCACACACTAGGAAGCGCGTCTATTCAGTTTTAATAGCAGACAAATCGGCCAAGCAGATCGCTAGTGACGAGAGTATTCTCCTAGAGTATTGTTATTTCTACCACCCCATATTACTATTCATACCACCTGTCCCACTAATTTCCTTTTTCGGTCGACCTTTTTCCGTCGCGCCGTACACCCAGCTACCGGCCACCGCATTGTACACATGGCAATTGCACGCAATCTTTCTTCCATGCAAATCCTATTCTTCAACAAACG
>SRPS01000214.1:0-48861 GCA_018360175.1 Claviceps arundinis
CAGATGAGGACGGCCGTGATCTTCCCTTGTCTCGTCCGCGACCTCGCGTGATGTTCCTGTTTCTTCGAGACACGCAAGACACGCAATGTCTTTGCCTTGCCACTTACAAACTGTGAGTCAGTGAGGTTGGCTTGGCTTCGAAAACCGGCTACGGCGGCGCGTCGGCTGCCTCTGCGCCGCAACAACGGACTGTAGCGAATTTGTCATGGCTCATGGGACGGGATGGTTGAGGCACATCGGGATCGCTTTCAAGGGTCGGCTTTCAAGGGTCGGCCGCGACGCTGATAAAGCCTGTATGACTGACAGCAACTCGAAAACAGGTTTGATACTGCGGTAGTTCTTAGAATGAGTTGCGAGGCCGACCACGGAGGTTGCGATTACGGACGCATTGAGAGTCTTGAATTCAGAGGAGTGGCTGACCGTAATCCTTGAAGTCATGGTTAGTTGATATCTTTAGCTAGTCGATGATCGGCCTTACCAGGGACTTCTTCAGCCATCAGCACGGTAAAGGTTTTTGCAGGTTGAGGATCTCATCATTGTGACGGTTACCCGTAACTGCTCTGTCCGTCGGCTTCAAAGCCAGCATGTACCTATATATCCCGCACTAAGCTGGTTCTCATCAGCTTAGTGTTCTGACCTTTTGGTCGGGTCGGCAGGGATATCCGATTCCTCACAATCATGATGTGCGACGTTAATGAATTTGGTGATGTTAAATGAAGAGTAACTTGGGTGGGTAGATGAAAGATTTGGAAATGTTTAAACAACGGTGTCGGCAGTGTGCATTGCCTGAAGCTGTCAGATTTACTATGCAATCTGATGGAAGAAGGTTATTTGGGTGAATATTGATGATATTGTCATTTTATGGATTCTCATCATGTCTTGTCTGAGTTCCTCGAACAGGCCTCGAACACAGCTCCACTTTATGTACAAAATAACTCGTGGAACCTCAGTCATGCTTGGTAATCTGTTTTACCTCTTAGCGCTTACGGCCTCAGCACTCCTGATATCCGACACACCCCCTCAGCTTGGATAATTTGCAAGCTGGAGTCATTGTATGTGTGTGAGGTCCTTCAATTGCTCTTGGTTAATCTCTCAGAAATTTTCTCCGCTGATGGATCGTAATCCACGGTGGTGTTTCCATTTAATATCTCTTGTTGTACTCAGTAATTGTGTATGTCGACGTGCCGCAGTTTTTGTTTGCAGTTCTGTTATCTCTGTCGTCATGTGCCTAATCCTTTGCATATGATTGTAATCGATTGTTACGTTGCGCATCGGAGTTGAATGTGGAGTTCCTGAAAAAATTGTGAAGTGAATACAGCTTTTCTGCTCTGTAAATTTGTAAAGGCCATTGTATTTGCCTTTGTGGTATGTGGGGAATGCATCTTGCATTCTTTCTGGCTGACTTGCTCTCCAGGCAATAAGCGCGTCGAGTATCTCGAAGCTTCGACTTCATAGCCTGAGAGTATTAAGTAATTCCTGGTCAGATGTGTTGTCTGCAATCTGATGTTACTGGCAAACTGGAATGCGTCCTTCAATTCCCGCTATCTTGTGTTAAAGAGATAGGGGAGACTCTTGATGAAGCGAAGGCTAGTCTGGGGCCTGGGCATATAGTAACTGGAGCAAAGATAGTTAATTCAATCTCGCGCTGGTATTTGCTCCTCTTGAAACGAGCTTCGCAGCTTGGCCAGCCATGCCAGTGTGCAAATATCATACCATCTACATAGAAGAAGATGATAATGACTCATTTGATGCTGCAGCATGGTTCTGTGCCCTGTGGCTGTGGGACAATCTGGAATCCCAAAGTCTTGAGTAATAGAGTATTTGCCGTGGAGCCTTTTGCCGAAGTATGATTTGGAGTTCGGAGGCCAAATATGGAATTTGGGATGATCTCTTAATCTTTCTTCTTAACTCCAAGATCTGTTGACTGGTTCAGAGTATTAAGTATGTGATAATGCTTTTATCTCCTTTGGAACCAAGGAATATTCCGATGCAAAATACCGGGGTTCTTGCACTGAGCCTTGAGCAATAGATGGCGCCCAAGCAGCATTCCCAGATCGAAGTGGCACTTGTCAGTGATCACTGATTACCCGCTGTAATAAAGCTTTTCATCGGCATTTTTGATTGGATCCTGGCCTGACCTGGCTGTATTTGATGACGGCTTGCTTTATTCGCACGTCCAGTGTCCACGGGTCTTGCTTCGTTAACCGGCTCATGAGTGACGGAGTAGATGATCCTCAAGTCTAGTCGCGGTGGTGTTGGTGTGAAGTCGCAATTTTTATAACTTCAGGCCATAGATTTATTGTTCACACCACCTGAGCGTTCAGTTGCTTCATCTTGGTATTTCTTATGATGGCGTACCTAGGGCTGAAGGCTCGACAATGATTTCGTTTGTGTCCAAACGGCATTTTATCTTCGAAGTTCGAATTGTCAGTGGTCACTGGTAACGTAAAGTTCTTGTCACACTTAAATGACCTTGAACAGAAATGTTGTAGTAATTAGTCAGGAGGAAGAAGTTGATAAACTTGCTAATGGTTCCGTCTTCCCTGTGAATGTGATAATTGACTGTCCGTGAAACGAATGCCCCATCGGAGATGAGATTTGTAATTTGTCCGCTATGACCATTGGATTTGTCCTTAGTGATGCTTTGCATTTTGTGGCATCGCAGGTCAATGGCCGATCCCTCAACATTGATTGCAAGGTTTGCGACAGTTGCGAATTTGCTTCTTTTGATTGCAAGGTTTGCGACAGTTGCGAATTTTCTTCTTTTTCTTTCTTTTCTTTCTCCTACCCCACGAGTTTGCACTCACAAGGAGTAAGTAGTGATGACGCAGTAGGTAGGTAGTGATGCTATGATTCGCACCCCCTCAGCTTGCTGCATTATTATTAGATGTCCAATCGCTGCTGGGCCCACATGTCTAAAATATCCATGCAAGACGGTAGCTGTCGACCTGTAATTCCTTTCGGTAGCTGTCGACTTGTAATTCCTTTCGGTAGCTGTCGACTTATAATTCCTTTCTTTTCTCTTTCTTTATTCTGTTTTTTTTTTTTTTCTTCTGAGTCCTTGTAGGTTCTTCGATGATTTCTTTCTTTCTTATTGTCACCCCTTGACTCTGATCTTTGCATTATGTAATCGTTGTTTTGAAACGGTATGTAATCGTTGTTTTGAAACGGCCTTCCTTAAGGTGGTAGGATCATTTTGCGTTTCCCACCAGATTCCTGATTGTCGGAATGACACAAGGTTGCTTAGAAGGTCTGGGCAAATGGCGATATCCTGAAGAGTAAGTTTAACAATCTTTTCTTCATTCTTCAAGCGCAAATTAATTGAGCCATATCCCTTGATCCGTAGTTGAGTATCTCCTGCCCAGACAAAGTCACCCTGCGCAGGTGGTCTGAAATGGCGTATGCGTTCAGGAGTATTGGTGATGTGACAAGTGGATCCTGAGTCGTGGATGAACGAGTGTTTCAACGGATATTGAAGTTATATTCTTTCGAAGACATAGCCAAGGTTTGAACCGACGCACAGTTGGCAGCGTCAATATCGGTAATCCTTCGGCCATGCAGTCATTCCTCTTGTTTGACTATGATGGAAGGTTGTATGCCCTGTTCTGTCCATAACTCCTGGAACGTAGTGTCAGTCTGACGCAAGTGTTCGATGTTATCCAAGGTGGACTGCCTCGGCTGAAACCATTCAGGAGCTTTGTCTGGATGAATGTAAAAATTGTGCTTCTGTTTGCATGCTGGGCTTTCATCGTGCTCAAATTTTGACTTGTTAGAAGCAGCTCATTCAATTTTCGTTGATTGTAAAGCGGGCTTCCGCTTGGTACTTTCGCGACGCTATCAGCAGCAGAAGAGGCGTCCCCCTTGCTACTCTGAATGGCGATACCACCTTCAGCGAGATTTGCATCATGATGATCATCAACCGTGATGAATGCACCAGCCCCAAACTTTGAAGGCATTGGTGGCTCATACATGGTCATTTGTTCTCGGAAGCGTCAAATAATTTCTTTCCAATTTGATTTATGGGAGATAGAACCCATCTTGATTTCTTCCTTTTTTTTTTCTTCTGGAAGCAAGAGGACCAAACCTTCCAATTTAATTTATGAGAGGTAGAACCCATCTTGATTCCTCTTTTTCTTTTCAACTTTTACACTGCGGACTTTGTTCTCTTCGGAGTCTCGGCGACACCTCATGTTGTTGCACACGAGGAGGCTTTGACACGTTCGAGAAGTTCGTCCACCCGAGGAGTGCGTCTGAACTTTCTTAAGGTTGCAGACCAACTCTTCGAGTGTTCCGGAGACAGTCTGAACTTTCTTAAGGTTACAGACCGACTCTTTGAGTGTTCTGGAGTGAGTCTGAACTTTCTTACGGTTGCAGACCCACTATTCGAATGTTCCATCTGGGAAGCGGCATGTGCGTCAGTGTTGACGTTTTCGGCGACTTCGTATGATGATCTAGTGTTTTGCTTCGAAGGCATTAAGCCCTTGATCGAAAGCTCTGAACGATAGCTCTGAAGGATGAGTCGGTACTTGCGTGCCTGTTTCTCGAGTGGCTGCAGATAGCTTTCGTCGTTCGGGAATTAATGACTATTTCATTGATGAATCTTGGTCTAGTTAGTTCCATAATTTGTGAACGGTAGCGCGATGAGCTTGAAATTTGACTGATGGACTCGTCTCGTCTCTTGGTTTTGCAAGATAGCTATGTCGCGTTGAGATCGGGTGTTCATCTTTATTGTGTCCTATCGCTCGTTTTGGGTTGTGCTTTGTATATTGGTAAAGGCAGTGAGACTCTTAATTGTCAGATTTACTATGCAATCTGATGGAAGAAGGTTATTTGGGTGAATATTGATGATATTGTCATTTTATGGATTCTCATCATGTCTTGTCTGAGGAGAGGGACGACAGAGTGCAACTCCCAGGGTAAGAAGACATGTAACCGCCACCTACTTTTGTACCATCGCCCCCACTTCTTTTCACCATCGCCCCCACTTCTTTTTGGCGATGCACCCATTGCCACCTGCTTCACGTCCCATATCAAGACGCATTTTCATCCATCAAGACGCATTTTAGGGTTAGTAAGTTAGGGTTAGTGGTTAGGATTAGGTGTTAAGGTTAGGATTAGGTGTTAGCTAATGGAATTTGAAATGGGACGTGTGGAAAAGACGTAATCGGTAAATGTACCATCTAGGTGGCGGTTGCATGTCTTCTTACCCTGGGAGTTGCACTCTATCTAACCCCTCTTGTCTGAGTTCCTCGAACAGGCCTCGAACACAGCTCCACTTTATGTACAAAATAACTCGTGGAACCTCAGTCATGCTTGGTAATCTGTTTTACCTCTTAGCGCTTACGGCCTCAGCACTCCTGATATCCGACAGAAGCACTGTCTTGGAGCGGAGAGGTACAAAGGACCCTGAGAATTGTGGAGCATTTTGGCAAAAACAGTTCGCCGAGTAAACTCGTACAGTTCGCGGAGTAACGCTCTTTTTATTTCGACACTCTGGATCTGGCCCTCAATCAACGATAAGACATGCGTACAATTGCCTGGTCGCATCTCGATGTGGGCTCTGAGCAGTCATTGAGGTCATCTACATTCCAAAGCTATCTAGCAATGAGGATGCGCTCGGTTCTACGAAAGATTCAGGATCTCTTGCTTGGGGTAGCAGGGACCGTATTGTGTTTTCGGCCTGCTCTGGCTTCAAACCATGCCTAGATGCTGATAAGTCGTCCACCACCGACAATTCTCTCTGTCTATGGAGCTTCGAAGGATTTGCTTCTTCTCCACACCTAGTGGCAATGAGTTGCTGGAATTTCCAATTGCGCACTGTATTGTCACACGTTAGACATGCCTGTTGACAGAATGGCAACGCATCGTGGATACGCGGTCTTGGCATTAGTAGGAATGGGAAGCGCAGCTGGCGGGGCTGTCTGAGAGAGACGAGTATGTAATCTACTGTGCACTCACCAAGATCTAAGCCAAGAAGATCACAACCCATACGGTCATATAATTTCGCACTGTGGAGGACAAACTCCCACTCAATCTTTGGATCCACCTTGGAGGCTCCTCCAAGTGTCTGAAGTGTTCTGGAACGTAACTGTGAGTAAAGTACCACAAGTGCTGGATCGTCAGTCAAGAATGTGCGCGACATGGTATTCAGAGAACAGGGTGTCTCCAGCAGGGCAAAGACGGGCATCTATTCAAATCATTCAGCAAACACATAAACCATGCGAATTTGTAGGTAGTTAGCCCCCACTTACCAGTAGTGCCTTGACAGCCATGTCTCTGCGGTCAAGCATCCAAAATGCCCAGGACGCGAGCCAGCGATTGTCTTCTTTAGCAGCCAGTGAGAGGACTTCATCATGAATGATTTTCTGGATTACTGGGCCCTCATCTCCTTCGTAGACACGACTAATGGCAATCGCTAGCTGCAAGTCATTTAGTTGCCGAAGGCAAACCCCGACCGCATCTTCTAAATGGTCAGCGAGCAAGAAAAATGCTGCCGCATAACCTTTATAGTATAGTTAGTTAGCAGTAAGTATGACGCGACGGACTTCGCTTCATTAACTTCGGGAAACTTACGAAACCGCCGTTTGCTCAGTAGTGCATACGCATTTTTCAACGCAGTCCTTTGCCATCTTGGGTCACAAAAGTCATTGGCAAGTAATTTTTGGGTGGCCCTCTGCTCTTTGTTCCAACTTGCGATTCGCCAGAGTCCCTGTAGCATCGTCTTGTTGCGTAGTGCAAGATAGAACAAGCTGCATTCCACAGGGTCTTTCAGTTCGCTCTTGGTGTACTCGTTTTTCGCTATTATTTCAAATTGATTGCGCTGTTGCAAGTCAGCATCCGATAGTAACGGCCATTCGGTATTTGCTCTCCACATACCAAGGCTGTCACATCCGATAGCCACATGAACACACCAGTTTCACGAGCTTGTTCCCATCGCATTGAGCCATGATTGTGCCGAGAAACAAAGTCCAAGAGTATATCTTGGCTGCTGGAATGAAACGCCCAATTAAACTCTCGCCAGGAGAGCTGCATCTGGCTTGAACGACCCTTCCGAAGTGCCTGTTGCCGAAAGAACAACATGTACCGAGCTCCGTTCTCATCCATCGATCGGCGATGACTTTCTACGGAGGCAACACATTCAATCATGTCTGCAAGCTGTATCTGTTCGTGTCCCGAGAGTTGCGGAAGTCGTACCTTGCTGAGTTTGTCGTTTGTGTATGCGGCAATGCCTTCAGTAAAGAAGTCGTCGTCCTCGCCATCAGCAGTAACAGTTGGCAGTTCTCGAACTCTATTTGTCTCATCATCGAGAGGCACCTGGACCACAGTATGAGTAATCTTTCTGCGGGTTTATGCGCATGATCCTCAACTTACACCTGACAAATAAAAGCTCGATACATGGATGCCCAAGTAATCGTCCACCGCATCACCGGGAACGATATATTTTAAGGTTCGGTACAGCGCCAACATTATATTCTTAGAGAGATCCCATTTCCCAGCGAGAATGCATTGACTCATGAACTGAGGATGAAATACAGGGAGCGGGCCATTGAGCTTCTGCACTGCGTCAAAAAGGTCATCAGAGACCGCATTATCGACGTGTTTCACACACGTGATAGCGGATTGGTCTATACGCCGATCTTTGACAAGTAGTTGGTTTCCAGAACCGATAACCAAGTAACCATTTGCAAGCCAGGCGGAATCGCCAATGGGATGTGGGGTGAGTTCCCCAACGTTGATCTCGTGTACTGGAGCCCAGGCAGGCCCTTTGTTCAGGTAGTCGAATCTCATCTGTGACAGTAATACAACATGATGCTGAAAGCCAACAGCTAATATGGCTTGCGCGTCAGGTGTCGAGGTCCAATCGAGATCCTGCACATGGTGCTGTGTTTTGTAATTCTGTTCGAATTCAAGACGCGAACCACCGATGTCCCAAATTGTAAGTTGCGATCTTGTAGAGTTGACTAAAGCCGCCTTTTTAAGTATACTGCCACTCGCCAGTGCTATCCCGACGAGACCAGTATGTGTAGATGACGTCGATAGCCACTCGACTCTGCGACCCTTTACATCCACATGAGTCGTCCAGAAGTTGACCGTTCCGGTGTTTGTGTATGATATTGCCACGTCTCGAGCAAATACATCGAGAAAGCCAGACATGACTGGCGCTGCCCCCGCTGGGTCTACAGGAAGGACGTATTTTGGTGTTTCTACCGTCCTTAGGTCGAACCGACAAAACTCAGACAAGCTAGCAGTCTCGTCATCATGAGATCCAGTGCTCAGGTATTGCGGAAGTTCTAACTCCCAGACAATTCCATTTCCAGTTGACATGACTGTTGCGATGTACGCAATTCGGTACTCTGCTCGTTGAAGACGGGGAAGCACAATCAGGCACAAGGGTGAGCCTTGCATGGAAAGCGAGCATCGAGCGAGGAGACGGGCAGTCTTGTACCGACAGTCCCAAAGAACCACCGAATTGCCGCTTAAGAAGACTACGAATCTTCCCTTACGCAGCACACAGATTCGATGGATATTACTATCTGCGGGAATGGTCATATGGCGAGTAAGGGTCTGGCCGCTCTTCGAACCTTGTGCTGTTGAATGTTTCCAGAGAATACACTGTCCATTGTTGGTTCGCGACACGACAGCATGTCCGCTGATATTCCTTACGATCTTCTTCACAGGTGCAGTGTGTCCGGTCCACACAGACTGTAACTCTAGGCACCGATCATACATGACAGGATCCAGTAGATTGGCCATATCACAAGCAAATATTCGGATTGTGTCATCAAGGAGATGAATAATAATTTGAAGTCTGCCAGTTGACCTGTCGCAGAAGCTCTGAACTTGAAAGTGATGATATCTAGCACCAGTCTCGCCGTTGTTCGAGGGAATGAAAGTGCCAAGATGAGGCAAGCGGACCTGCGCAATACTGAGAATTCTGAGCGCATCTTTCTCGCTGTTTCTGGTGTTTTCCAAAGTCCAGGCGGATATGGTTCCTAGCCGACTAATGCTTACGCAGACATCTGTCCTTTTGTTGGCAGCTGTGATAAGAGTTTCGAAGGCGGCGTCGCCGGTACTCTCGCGACGGCTTGCACGATCCCGTGCTATCCTCTCTACTGCAGGACTGAAGTCTCTACTATCAATGATAAACATGATCGGAGAGGAAATTGCCATGGTGTCATTCAAAACAGTTTCGTTCGGAGTTATTCGACGGCTCAGTTGCCATTGCTTCCCTTCATTCGCCTCACTTGGGATCCAAATATAGATGCATCTGTCTAGACACGATGTGTACAATGCATTGTCTTCCACTTGTTCTGGCCTGCGCCATTTTACCGATATTACGACATCAGGATGTCGGAGGTGCGAAACATCGAACCGCACCTCCTCGATTGCGCAGGTGAGTCGCCTCCAAAGCTTCACAATGCGGTCATAGAGCCCGATAGATGCGACATAAGCGGAGTCGTAGGATATAACAGCAGATTTGGCAGGGTTGGGAAGGTTCTTCTGCCAGATCTTGGAAACTTCCGCTCGAGTTGTGAAGAGTGATATGGAACTCGATGCCACGATGAGCTCTTCAGAGCTGCCCCATGAGAGGCTGCATGGCAATTGGATTGTAGGGTGAGGAATGCCAAAAACGGTTTGTTGCGCCCACTGTGCTGTGATTAGCTAAAGGCCAATGCTCACGCGGCTTACTTGACGTTGCAGTTACCTTCACACCTCCGTCATACAAGACTAGTGGGCGGTAAATGCGCACCTGTTCGGCCGTGCAGGTTGCGATTTTACCAGTTGCTTCGTCCAAAATTATAGCGTCGAGTGATTGCTCATTTTCATCGTCATAAACCGTTTGAATAAGTCGATTGGATCCGCTGAGCACGGCGAAAGAGTTACCGCTAATGTACGCCTAATCTAATGTCAGCAACATTCCGTATCAGCTTGTCGAGGTTTTGTTAAGGGTCCACTGCAGCTTGCATTGTATTGGCAGCCGTCCCAGCAACCAGTTATAAATCCTTGAAGCTTTGGTTGGGGTTGACCAGGAAGGACGGCAATCATACTGCCGGTGTTTTGATCGTCAAGTCCATGCTCAGTCGTGAGGTAAGGTTGCTCTCCACGCATACCTTCATCACTGAACGAAGTGGGCAACCTTTTCCAGAACCTTTCAACTGTCACATCACGTGAGGATGTCTTGGAGAGTGATGGATAAAGTGAGTACAGTAGAACTCGTTATAACGATGCTGTTGTGTACGCCTCCGAGCATCGTTATATCGTGAATATCGTTGATCTGAATCGGGTCACGTGGTCGTATGATAATAACGAATCACGCTAGTTAGGCGAGCCTAATGTCTAGTACCTCTATTTACATAAACCGCACGGGAAAAACCCTAGTGCAGGGAGGAAAACGAGTCTAACTATTCGACTATGTACCCACCCAACGATGTAGATCCACAAAAGTGGAGACTCCGATACGTCAACGCCCCAACGGCCACACCATCCACGATAGGTAACAATTTTCTTCTTTTCAATCGTCACGTCAACACGCAAGCTATCAACATATCAACAGCACTCTTGATATTAGCTCTGCGGCTTTATTCTTTCGTTATCATCGTTCTTCAGCCCCTCCGTCGAACTGTACAACAATGCGGTAGTTCCGCATGGCGCAGCAATGGACGAACACTTCGTTGGCGAGCTGCCTCAATTTAAAACAGCTGTCGAGTCTCTCATCTCGCCTTTTTGCTCAGATAGGGTGCTGATAAGGGTGTTGTTCTCATGAAGCGTTCATCCAGTAACCGTCGCTAGATCAACGGACAGATGCAGCCAACATATTACCGGCTCTATTTACACTGAACAGATATCTGACATGAACATGTAGGACGCCCTTGACCCGGTGCACGACCTCATCCGAAAGGAACGGCGGCAGCCCGCCCGCAACAAGCGTAACGATTCCGCTATGAATGGAGATGCTTCCAGCGTCATCCCGTCTACCGGGGCACTGATTAGAGTACCTCAGAGGGCTCACAGGCACCGAGGCCACAGCTGCCGTCAAGACGAGCGACGAAGGGCGTACCGGGCCCAGTTCGAGCATAAGACGTGTAAGAACCGTGGCAGAATGGATTGAAGCGCGAATGACGAGTGGTGGCACAGCGGCCGAGGCTCTCGCGGAATATCAAGTTGACACTGTTACAGTTACAAAGCCCGAGATCATGAATTGAATTGCGTAGCCGCCTGCGCTCCTTGTCTCCTTCTTAGCTAGCCGCCTCTTAATCAATATTCGTTGCTCATTCACATCCTTTTTTATGTTCTGTGACCCTCTTTGCACTGTAAATCTAACATGCAACTTCTAAATTGCGAGGATCGCGATTTTGCGCAGCAGCAAAGTTGATAAATTCGACGAAAGACGATTTCTATTGCGGACCCGACCGTGATGTTTTCGCGTGGGTGTGTGGGTGTGTGCCAATCGAGCCTGCTAACCAAATTTGGCCATGTTACCCACTTTTTTGGATCTACATCGTTGGGTGGGTACAAAGTCGAATAGTTAGACTCCTTGGAGCCAGGTGTCAAGGCTTGGGAGTTCACAACAGAGTGAGGGCTGAGGGCAAGATGTCAAAGGTAGGGAGGGGTCATATGCTTGAAGAGGTGCCATAGGGAGTGGCACTGCCAAAAACCATAATATCCACCTAATCCTAGCCCCTAATCCTAACCACTAACCCTGACACTAACCACTAACCCTAACCGAAGCTGGCTAGATAGTGGGGGTACTTCCCGATCGGGAGTGCCACTCTGTCGGGAACCTCTATGCGAGGGAACCTCTATGCTTGAATGTTTTGATCTCTGACCTCTACCATACATGTGCGAGGCCATCGTGTTATGGACCTTCGCTCGCAGCGCGTTTGTGCCTGAGGCCTTCTTCGGTCTCCACCTTCAGTCTCCGCTCAACCTAGCAGTGACCCTCTGCTTGTACCGATGTCCCTGACACCAGGCCATCCATTAGGTTCGCCTATCTAGAGTAATAATAATAATAATAATAATAATAATAATAATAATACGACGGTAGAACCGTTACATCGAGTCTCTACCGTAGGTATGTACATTACGGAGTAGATCGAGATTCGGGGAGATTGCCTTGATAAAAGCGGGTCGGCTCATTTTTCTTTAGCCAAGTTCCTTGTCGAGCTGTATAATACACAATGAGTACTTGATACATGCGTCTGTTGCCTATACCAGGAAAACAGGAACTTTTATCACGATTCACAAGTGGCTTTGAAAGCGCCTTTGGCGATATGCTCATATCATTGCGCTCTCCTGAAGCCGATCAGTACAGAGCTGTTCAGGGTCACCCAATTCACCACACGATCATGACCTAATGGGCAAGCACTGTAAGAAAAGCGGCCTCCGTCATTTCACGCCTTGGCACTGGGCAGTGTTCTCGTCACAAAGCAGTTGCAACTACTGATGTCTCGTTAGCACAATATGGTGTCATTCTCGACGCTGGCTCGTCTGGAACACGCATCTACATCTATCAATGGAAACACCCCATAGCAGCTGGCGAGAACCTGTCTCCCGAGAATCTACGAAAACTGCCAGTGGTGAAGCTGAAGAAGAGTAAAAAAATACACCCCGGTATTGCCACGTTTGTGAACGATCTGACTGTGGTCGGTCGTGATCATGTCCAACCACTTCTAGATGCGGCGCTCAAAGAGATACCCAACCACAAAATCAAGACCACGCCGATCTATTTGATGGCTACAGCAGGTGTTAGACTTCTTCCAAACTTCCAACAAGTAGAACTTCTCCAGCGCGTTTGTGCGTTCCTGAAAGTCAATGCGAACTTCCACCTTCCCAATTGTAAGGAGCAAGTGAAGGTCATTGCTGGCGAAACAGAAGGGCTCTATGGTTGGATTGCGACGAACTATCTATTGGGTGGCCTCGACCGGCCTGATGAGCACTCTCATGGGAAAGGGCACCATACATATGGCTTTCTTGACATGGGAGGCGCCTCAGCGCAGATTGCGTTCGCTCCAAACGTTACAGAAGCTGAGCGTCACGCAAATGATTTAAAGCTCATCCGCTTGCGACATCTGGACGGCTCCTCATCTGAATTCCGGGTATTTAGCGCATCATGGTTAGGCTTCGGTGTCAATAAAGCTCGATCACGTTACATTCAGACACTAGCGGAGAGCTATGGTGACAATGTCAGGGAAATTCCCGATCCTTGTATACCGAAGGGACTTCGAATCTCGGCTGCACGGCAAGTGTCGGCTGAAAAGCACCTCGACAACGCATATGTGCTCTTAGGCACCGGCGCTTTTGATGAGTGCTTGAGAAAGACTTATCCGCTGCTGGGGATGGATAAGCCGTGCGAAGAACATCCATGCCTTTTGGATGGAAAACATGTTCCAGCGATTGACTTCGAAGTCAACCGCTTCCTTGGCATTTCTGAATACTGGCATGCCACCCACGGCTTTTTCGGCAAAGGCGGAGAAGCATACGACATTGCTACATTTCAGCAGAAAGTGATAGATTTTTGTGGTCGAGAGTGGGAGGCCATACAGCGGGAAATCCTGGACCGACATGAAAATCCGGAGAAACGGATACAAGATGCACAAGGCGCTTGCTTCAAGGCCTCTTGGCTGATGAACATCCTTTACGAAGGAATAGGGATCCCCCGACTTGGATCAGAGCCAATAGTACCCTATAATGCCAATGCAACACCTGAGACGAAGCTCGATAACGCCAAATATGAGCTATCGGATCCGTTTCAACCTATTGACACGGTCCGAGGCGTTGAAGTAAGTTGGACATTAGGGAAGATGGTTCTCTACGCCGCTGGGCAAATAAGACCGGGGGAATCGAAGCTGCCTGTTGGGTTTGGCAGCAATGTCGCGTCAGAGATACCGCCCGACTTCGAGCACGCAGGATCGTCACCCTTACCTGCAGGATCTTTGTCTGAACCCTATAATTTTGATGAACAACAAAGCCGCTCATCTGGCGGCCAAGCCATTTACAGCGCTCTAGGTGTGATGGTAGTCATTGGTCTGTTAGTATATGTTTGTAGAAAGCCCGATCGAAGACGTACAATATTCAAGGCTGTTGCATCCTGGGGATATCAGACAGGGCGGAAGTCTAGGCGAAGAGCGACCTTGATGCGCAGCCTCTTTGGCCGCAGATCCGCAAACTATGAGCGAGTTCTAGAAGAAGGCGATACCGCTGCATACGAACTTGACGCCACTCAGGGCTGGGACCACTCTCACAGCGATGAGGGACCGCAAGACCGCGCTATCTCAGCTGAACTGGGCACGAAGAAAAGCCTTCCACGGCTCGAATCGCCCCCTGTGTCCTCTGTGATGGACAGAGCTGGACTGGCGATTCGAACTGAAAGTCGCGAACGCCTCTCAACAACCGTGCAGATGTTGAACGCGGGAAGGCGGAGCAGGGCAGGCAGTCCGGCTCGTTTGAAAAGTCCGTTTGTGACTCCTCCACAAGACACTTGAGCAGATCCGTCGACTTGTGTTTGAACCTCAGATACAACTCGTCTTGTTGTCTTGCGACCTGTTGCTCGTCGAGGCTGGTGTCACAATTCAGTCTCCTCTGGTCTTGTAAGTTTCGTATACTCGACGGCTCCTTACCGACACAGGGTGTGCGACTACCACAAGCGAGCAAGTGTCCAAACACGTCTACCATTCCAGACCGCGGTACTATTTCTTAATAATCATGCAGGAGTCTCGAGTTGTTTCAGTAGATAAACAGTTCGCAGGAGGATATAGTATGTAGCATCACTATAGCGGGCTTGTATGTTTTGAACGGCATTATCGCTAATGCAAACATCGCCTTTCTGAGCGCTATAGCATGCCAGCAATCTCGAATGGCAGATGGCTTATCAGACAGAAGTAACGTTTCTATTTGTCGCGAAAAGAAATGTAATTCCCTGGTGGATGCTAGTCCCTTCATATTCAGTCCCTCTGTCTATCAAGAAAATCTGGGTCGGCACGAACCCGAGCCTCAAATTTCCGCCACCACTCCTCGAAAGCTTTGAGCGGAACAACCTCAACGCCCCCGGGGCCAGCAGATCCGCTAAAACTTGCCAGGAAATTGAATGCATTTTGTATGATACGCTGTGCTAGGATGGTGGTCGATAGTCGGGCTTCATGCGCATCAACAGCCAGTGCATTTGTCTTCTCTGCAGCTAGGTCCTGCAGCTTTTGCTTGACCGATTCAGAAGACTCAATAGAAATTCCGAGGACCAACCCATTCCCGTCTGCATCCGTTGAATTTGGAGTGATCTTGAACAAAGCACTATGCTTGCCGGACCCGACACCTCCCAAGAATTTGAAATTGGGCGTGCCTCCTGTCTCAATCGCGTGAGCGACATCTCTCACTGAGCCTATATAAATTGCCGCTGCATTGCCTTCAGGGACCGAAATGTTCGGCAGTATGAATACCATTATATGTGAGAACGATACGGCAGTCGGGAGCGTGTAAAGAAATGAAGTCGGTGAAGGGGTTGATGTAGGTTCCGTTATGAGCTGTTGACCAGCCGGGACGACTCCAAATAGACGCTCCGACATTGTAAATGACAAGATATGTGCAAGATTTGAGACTTAATGTCGTAAGCTCGAACGCCAAATATCGTCAGTCTGTGAACAACGAGAACGCCATCAAGACGTTGATTTTTTTTATTTTTTTTGGGTTGCATTATTAAGTGGCTGCTGTAGTTGTCTACAGGCTGTCGGTACAACCACCGAACATGCAGCAAGCCGAGAACTTCAAAATCTTGGCTATGGACTTACCAGGTCTTTAGACAGCCAAATTTGTTGCCAATCCTTGATTTATTGTTACTTGGAAACGCTGGTAACGAATCACATAGAGTCAGCACCCTATTCTAACGACTTCTCCTCCGGGATGTAGCCACCGACTATACCGACGATGATTAGTCATGACAGGTGATCATCCGACATACCGAGGGTACGAGAAAATAGAGGAGGAACGGTGGATGCAAAAGGCAGCAAAGGTCCTCACAAGACCTCAAATGCACACAAGGACGATGATCGATGAAGACTCGAAAGACAGCAGTCCTCCCTGGACTACATACCACAAGACTTGACAACTAGAACTGTGAAGAACCAAACTCGCATAACCTGACTACCTAAAACTGAGCAACAGGGTGAACAGTCTTTTTTATGACCAAAGCCTCTCGTGCACGGTGCGATGCCGGACAATCCCGTCAAGGAGAACGCACGTCTGGTTGGTCCAGCGCAGGGCCTGGTGACCCACAGAACTCTGGCAATCTAGAACCTTCTGGCCCACCGGATCGCATGCCAACCAAGAAGAGACACTGACGTCTGACAACTAAGATGCAACCCGACTAAACAGTAGGGCGTGACTCCGTGTCTACCTGCACAAGGGCCTTTCTGGCGTGACTTCGTTTCTACCTACATAAGAGTTAATTTTGTTTTTATTTTTATTTTCATTCTCTCTTTCTCAGTTTCGTTGGTATATGCAGAGCAGGGGACGCCCTTGTGATGTGTGAGAAACGCATAACCACCCGTTCCGCCCAAAAGGTCAAGTGACCAAGTTGCACTGCAGCTTGATCAAGGTTATATAGTGCATTGTCACAGCTGCACAGACGGCACTGTACAGACCGTGACAGCAGTTACGGGTAACCGTGACTCACAGTGCCCTAGCTCAGCCGTGGTAAGGATTAGGTGTTAGCTATGACGGTTACCCGTGGGCCGTAACTGCTCTGTCCGTCGTTTGCATGTACATACATACTAGGGGGGTCTAGTTCAGTCAACCCGCCCGTCTCGAAGTGTCTCGACACAGGGCCTCGCATGTGTATGGTGGAGGGCCAGAGATTAAGACCTTCAAACATCGACACCCACCTTGACATGGGGTCCTCAGTCTTCACTCCATTGTGACCTTCGAGCCTTGCAAGTCTTGACAATTATTGAATCAGCCGGTGCCCGTATCAATTGCCACCGAGATACCCTTGCTACATCACAAGTACTTGGGGGCCAGGTAACTAAGAGAGGCGTCTTCGTCATGACAGGACTCGAGACATCTTACATTGCCATCATCTATAATGAGCTTGTCTTGCCTTTCTCTCAAATCCTCTGGCTCCCGGCGTTCAGCCGTCGCTGTTACCATTGTCTTCATCTTCGATCTTCCCCTCCTCTTCTCCATCTGACACATCCTCTCCGAGTTCTCGAAGGCGAGCCTGCATAGCATTTTGAGTCAGACCACCGCGCCTCGTTATCTTCCAAATATTGGGACCGACTCACTTTATATCGGGCGACCTTGTCTTCCAAGTCCCCAAAGACTATGAGTAAGTCGTCAAGCTCTGCTTGCGCCGTCTCCCTCGCCGCTAATTCGTGTGACGATTTTGTCTCGGCCTAAAGCAATGAGTTTCTGTCCGCAGCTAATATCCATGCACATGAATCCGCGAAGGATTGCTTACAGTCCTTGCTTTTGCACGTTCTTCATCAGCATTTGCTGCAAGCTTTTGGATACGTTCCTTCAGGCGTTCCACTTCAGCTTCACTTTCTTTCCTCTTATCGGCTTCTGCCGCCAATACTTTGTCATTTTGTTCCTGGAGACCTTGTATCTCTTCAGTCCTATTTCTGCTAGCCTGTGTAGTTCTGGTTAGAGCTCGGCTCCGTAAGGCCATAACCGAGACTCACCTTCATAAGATCCACCTCGAGACGATTGATTGATGCTTTGAGATCGGCTTCCTCTGCCTCGGCTCGAAACTGGACTCGCTCAATCTCAGACTGGGCCGCTTTTTGTGCTTGAATCAAGTCCTTCTGAAGCTTTGTTTCTCTCGCAATAACTTGAGCCTGCGCCAAGGAAGCTTGTCGCCTTTGCTCCTCTTCCGCTGCGGCTTGCTGCTGAAGCAGTTGTCTACAGATATGAATGAGCAGTGAACTTTAGCAAACAGTCAGCGCAACGTACCGAACTTTGTCTTCACAGGTTTTTTCGGCATGTTCAAATGCTGTCTTGAATTTGTTTAGCTCTCTCGTGAGCTCGTCCAGCGCACGTTGATTAGTTGCCTCACGATGGCATATGGCTTCCTCGAGGGACGCTATTTTGTCTTGCATCTCTTCCATGGCACGTTGTTTATTCCCGACTTCATTTCGCAATGAGTCCACGAGCTCCCGTGATATGCCTTTCTCGACACCGTTGGTGATGACAGAAATCTCGAGCTCTGGGCTTCTGTCGATTGATCTTCCAATCCGACTGTAGTTATCTTTGACAAAGTCAACAAACGCGGCGTCGAAGAATACATTTGGGAGACCATTGTTACTGTAGTGAAAGTTTTTCTGTGAGGTCACCTCGAAATCTCGAATAAGCGGATGGATTCGAAGTTGATTTAAGGAATAAAGGAATGTTTCTCGACCTAATCTGTCGATGAGAATCGAGTGTAATTTCGATCGAGGAAGAGGCGAATCTTTGGTCGAAAAATCGTACACTACACCCAGAAGCAACGCGCATAGACCTTGGACTATGTCCCCCCCTGTGATAGACGGCTGTGAAATGGCCTGTATCAGACTCTGCACGTTGGTTCCCTCAGCGAGAAAGTCATTCACAGCATCGAGGTTCTCGAAAGTCCAGCCCAAGAGCAACATCAAGTAACCAACTAAGACCCTGGCATCGTCCCCGCGAGAAATACCAGATATAAGATGAGCCGTAATTGTCTGTATACTTGTCACAACCTCTTCGTCTTTTGACGCATCGCCTTCGGTGACACCGAGTAGGACAGACTTCGCGGTGGCGTGGTCGTGTAGTAGATGGAAAGCGATGACGGAAGCAAACCACTGGCGGTAAGGGTCGCGAGCAAATCTAGTTGGATCCGGCCGTAACAGTACAGCTAAGACATTCGCAGATTCGTCAACGCCGGAAGTATACCCTGTCATCGCGCGTGACAAGAAATGACTCCTGACCTCCGAGTGGTTCGAAAAATAAGCTTTTAGACATTCGCATGCAGAAAATCGCAAATCGAAAACTTGAGCGTCACATGTATTGAGCGTCAAATCCAGCAAGCCATCAATGACATATACCTTTGGAAGCTCGATGTGGGTGCCATCTGTCGTATCGTCTGCCGAGAGCGATGCTGGCACCATCAACTGAGCAAAACTTTCTTGAAGAGGTTTTGAACCTCGAATCATGTCACCGCAAGTGGTCAGGGCCTATTTGCACGCGTTATTGCTTCTTCTGATCCACGGACCCAACAGCGGATTCTTACCTCGGCTTTGACCGCGATTTGACCCTCCGCACGAGAAAAAGCTAGTTGAAGAGTATTGTAAACCAAGCCATGCTTCCAAAAAGCTTCCTGATTTATGGCGACGCCTGCGGAGTCAGGGATGACGAAGAGGCGGAGGACTGCAAGGAATGCATAAACGTTTCGATCGCATTGCGTCTGGGCCCATATCGCCACATTTTCACTCGATATTGGGGACTGTAGAAAGTCTTCAAGTAGACTAGCTAAATTCGTGATGAATCCTGATTCTCGAAAGAGCGATTGATTGGAGGCATTTCGGCGCAGAAGGTTTGCCAAGAGGATCAAGCAATCTTCTACTGTTCGACCTCCACTCGAAAGTGACCCATCCACGGCAACGATCGCAAATATGTGTTCGAATGCATTCTCAAATGCAACTAGTTTTTGAAGTTCTCGCGAGGTTGGTGTGAGGGAGATCAGCAGACCAATGCACTCGCCTCGCACAGCATCCTTTTTATCAGCCAGTGTCGCAACGAGCCTGCTAATTCCGTACGGCGCGGTGAATACGCATTCTTCAGTTCGTTCGGTGCGTGCGGACAAGATAGCAGCGAGCAGCTGCAATGAGTACAGGCGAGAGTAAGAATCAGTAGATACAACAAAGTCGAGAAGCAGAGTAATATTCTCCTGGCGCTGTGTGAATTCGTCTGCAAGCCAAAGCAACACCTCGTCTGAAGCCTCGGGGCTATTCTCGTTGGGATTGAACAACAACAAAAGGGTTTCCAGAATCACTTTCACGGTGTCAACGTCGTCGCCGTCCTTGCTTAGGCTTCCAATGAGACATCTTAGTGCACCAGAGGCAACCGAGGCAGGAAAATCTTTAGCGAAGCTTCGTAGGCCTAATATCGCGGCACGTCGGTCCTCAAGTAAGACTGCGGAGTGAAGTCGCCCGCTAAGTACCGTTATCGTTTCACTGACAGATTGTTTAGCTGGGGCAGCCGCAATTGAAAACATAATGTCGGGATGATCTGCGCCATTGAAGAACCGAGAGATGCTCTTTATCGCGGCTCCTTATCGCGGCCAAATGCAAAGTAATCCACTAGAACTTCTAAAAGAGATAAAGCTTGGTTATGGCCCGTGGGATGGCATGAGAATTAGAGGATATTCGTTGTGAGCACTGATGTCAGGGACAGTGTGTTGTGGGACTGGACAAGTGGCAGGGAGTGGGTCCGCAAGAAGTCAGAGATTGCGATGGGAGGTATAAAGAGACAGGGTCTCGCACATGTATGGTAGAGGGCCAGAGATTAAGACCTTCAAGCAATCGACACCCACCTTTGACATGTTGTCCTCAGCCTTCATCCGTTGTGACTGTGATGGATTCGAGCCTGAGGCTCGTCTCTTCTGGAGAGTGGGGCTGGGACCCTGGGAGGGCACGTGACCACGCACAGAACGCGTTGTTGTATGTAGCAGGACAACTTGTGGAGAAGACTTCTTCTTCTCCTTTCTTCTGTATCTTTGTCAATACCATTATTGACGCTCGTCCGCAGACGCCCCGAGGCCAGTCCGTAACAGTGACCTCCTTAGCCTTGACAACTGATGAGGGGATACATAAACCCGACTACATAGGTAGATAGGTACCTATCTGCTTTATCGATTCAAACACGCAAAGCCACACTAAGCTTAAAATGGACGCATGTACCTCCACATTTTTTTGAACCCTTTTTTTGTATGTACCTAGATATACTTCTCTTCACCTATGTACGTACCTCTATAGTTTTGTGTATAATGGTACCTACACTTCGCTTCATCCTGCTCTCGTAAGTTGTCGCCAATGCATTTTGAATGTTTTCCCCTCGTGTACCTACTCCTTGTGATTGAGCAATACGGAGTACATATCCCCTTGACGGTCTTAGACTCTTAAGTTTTAACCCTCACTTCAGCTCACTAACAGGGGGTTACAGCCAATGACGCTGCAGCATGATGAGGGATCCCGTTAGCGGTCCGAAGGCTCACTTCATGTCACTGACAGGGGGTTGACAGGGGGCTGCAGCCAATCATATCGCAGCCAGCCAATCATATCGCAGCTTCACGAGGAGTACATCTTCACGCCCGCAAAACTGGCGTATGACAGAAAGTACCGCCGATCGCCGCCGTGACATAGAGGAACATCAGATTAACCGCACGGCGTGCTTGATTGGGAACGAATCTTCCTGCACTGCCGACTTCGCCTAAGATCAAACTTTTTCTTGCGCTTGATAACGAGCACAAGAATTTATTGCGCAAGTTGGCTCGGTATCGAAATACCAACAATTGCCTTTGTGACTTAGAGCTACATCACACTTATCGCAATAGTGATTTGACTACGATCGCGGCTATTATTCAATTTCCGTCGATCAAACGCTCAAGACCGAAGTTCTTTTGTTTTGAGCTCGATGATTGTTGTGAGGAACGCATAACCACCCGTTCCGCCCATCAAAGGTCAAGTGACCAAGTTGCACGTCTGCAGCTTGATCATGGTTATATAGTGCATTGCCAATCCTACTGGTCGTGACAATTGTGATTGCCCAAAGGCGTAGGGTACGCAATGAAGCATTTTGAAGCATTCGTTCCTTGTCAGGGACATCGGTACAAGCAGAGGGTCACTGCTAGGTTGAGCGGAGACTGAAGGTGGAGACCGAAGAAGGCCTCAGGCACAAACGCGCTGCGAGCGAAGGTCCATAACACGATGGCCTCGCACATGTATGGTAGAGGCCAGAGATCAAAACATTCAAGCATATGACCCCTACCTTTGACATCTTGCCCTCAGCCCTCACTCTGTTGTGAACTCCCAAGCCTTGACATTCCTGAAGTCATCATGTCACTCCAAGTCGTGATCAACGAGCAAGGGGGTGGTGGGGCAGGTCACAGGTGACATGAAGTGAGCCTTCGGACCGCTAATGGGATACATAGGTCCTACTGCGAAATTGGCGCAAAGCTAGAAGTAACGGTAGTTTTCAAATGAAAAAATTGAAATTCTACATCAGCGGGGAACAAATGTTTTCCACTGTCCATGTCAACTCGAAGTCACGACCATCGAGCAGGGGTGTGGAGCGCGTGACCTGAAGTGAGGGTTAATGTAGGGTCTCATTATGCAGCAACCCCATTCTGTTATCCCGCAACCCCAATCGCCGCGACCGGCGATATTTTGTCGTACACGTGACCGTTCGTCCCCTGCATTTGGTTTCAATTCTCAACAGACCAACCTCCAGTTCCATCATCCCATCATCCCATCGCAGTTCCTTCTGGAGCTTTGTATGTAACGCCATTCTTCTCATTTATGAAGCATTTGCGCCTACGGCTAACGATACGAAGCGCGTCTACAGTGTTGCCACCATGGATCGTGCCTCTAAGCCAGTCCCTGAGCAAGCCTTTGAGCCATTGCAAACATTTGACTCTTCCGAAGATGCGATCGAGTCAGTCGACGTCGCCTCTTCCAGTTACAGGAACAAGACATTCCAATCCCTCTTGAAGCCGTAGATCGATTCTGGTGGCTCAACCGGACACAGCTTTTGATAGGAGATGATCTCCCTCTTGGACCGTACGATCCCTTAATAGTCAAGGGCAAGGTGAGGCCGAAAGGTAGTCTTGGTCTAGGTTCACGATCGCATCGGCGCGACCCGACGCTGCTTGACAGAGCTCTGGACATAGAACGCAATGAAGCATTGCAAAATTCTTCATCCGCGCCGTCATCATCAGCGCCTTCAGTTCGGAACCGAAAGCGACCGTCTTCAACATCCGGAGTTTGCTTTCCCAGAGCCCCTAATTCGCCTTCCACGACCACGAATGCTTCGGCCACAATCGAGGCTTTGGAGTGGCTGGACGTTCATGGGGATACGTATGAGGCGGGTACGCAGATGCCTCGCGCATCTCAACGAATGGCGCCGCCGTTGGAGGACCCAGAGGCGCCATTCTCACTGGGAGGCCCGGGAGACATCATCTTTGGAGATGGTGAGGGCTTAGCAATTGAAGTCGAGGATGACGTTACCAATGCCAATGAAGCGGAAAATGAGGCTGACATTGCAGCTCACATTGACGCATAAGGCGATGACGTCGCCACTCGGGAGTATTGGGATGGTGTTGCGAAGAACATGGGGAAGTCAATTAAGCACTTGTATTTATTTTCAAATTTATTTCCACATTGCAAATCCACATTCGATCAATTGATCTTTGAAGCATTTGCCCCAGTGTCATATGCACTGCGGAACGGTCACGTGTTGATGACCAATCGCCGGTACCGGCGATTGGGGTTGCGGGATAACAGAATGGGGTTGCTGCATAATGAGACCCCAAATCTACATCCTGGACGCGGTGCCGTGAGACTGACGACTCGCGAACGCAATTGCATCGGTGGGGCAATTCCACGCCTCCGCTCTTCGGGCCAAAAGATCGCGTATGTACCTGTAAATATGACATCAGATCAAGGTGATCATACCTTGAAACGTTGTAATAACTGAATTGAGTCTCGCTGAGAGCCAACCTTCATTAGCACTGCGTGCTCTGGAGAAACTCAAGATGGTTCTTGAGCTGATCAAAAACAGCCTCGTTGATCTGGATCAAGCCGAGGAAGCTGGAACGGTGACCTGGACAGTATACTTGACGAACACGGCAAGCAAGAGACTGGACTAGCGGCACGGATGTGGCCCTTGAAACAAAAACTCTCATTGCTTTGTCGCATCAACTATTCGATTTACTTGCAGCGGTGCACCGACGTGGCAACTTGAACCTCTTTTTGGCATTCAATCATTGGAACCATGAATGATAACTCTATCAATGCGAGCCCTAGTCAACAGGTGCGATCCGACTGAAACGTATCATATTGCGCTACAATTACAACCGACGTAGGATAGGAAGCATACTTTGCAACAAACTCCTATCTTGACAGTATGAGCGACAGAAAAACTAATGAACACGCAACGCCTAGTATCATTGAGCGTCCCTCGAGGGAGGAAACTGCCTTGCTGGTTTGTGCAGCATCAATGGCCCCACTGCAGTTTTGCTCAGAAAATTGGTTCTCGGACTGCGCGAGAACATTCGTTAACCCAGAAGTAAGTTGAACCGATATCTCTTGAGCCTCCTCTGGAAGCTTCCCGTTCACAGAGTTGATCAAATTGCGAGACCTAGCACTTATACTCGAAATTTGAAGACGAGCTACGTCGCACAATCCTACTTCCTTGAAGCTCCCTTTCTTGTCCTTCAGGCTGGCTGCAAGACTTTCTCCAAGTGCTGAAATGTCATGGACTGGTCGCATCAGCCGTACGGAATCGAGGAAATCAATACTGCTTGTTTCGTTGATCTTCAAGGCGCTGCTTTCAAGTGCTGTTATCAGACCATTCGAAGCAGAAAGGAGAGGCTCAGGATCTTCGAGTCCTTTGGTAAGCGACACTTGCAGCTTCTCTAAACTCAATTTTACATTGTCCAGAACATTTGTGATTGTCACTAAGTCTCTTTTGAATGACGATGGCTTGTTGTGGGCCAGCGCCTCAACACTCAGGCCGAGACAGAGGAGTGAGAACTTCATAAGGCTTGGTGGGTAGATCTTTGCCTTTGCCGTCGGTCTCGAAGCTTGATGCAGCGCTCTTCGATAACCAGCAACAGGAGAAGAGGAAAAACCACTTATAAAAGCGTTGGTCTGGACTCTGTAGCTACTAGCTCTATGCTGACTTCTGACTCCTGAGTGGTTGTAGAATTACTGCCTGCTATTTGTCAACGATCTAGTCGAGCTCGCACACATGTTGCATCAAGAACATACCACCTGAAGATAAAAGATATCAAACCGAACCGAAACAGCAATGTGGTGTATCTGCTAAACTGCTTCCTCAGACATTCTTTGCTATGCACGAATTGCAGCAAAAGATCGTGTCCGCCGACGCTTTTATACCATGCCATCTGGTCTGGGACACTTGTCACTCGAGTCCCACGGAGCCTGTGAAGTTGGGCATGTTCACGGTGAACACGTGGAAAGCTGCAGACGTCATCTGATTTACTTGCCATTCACATCCTGCTGAGCAAATCGTTCGTTGCTCTTTCGCATATTTGCGAAATAGTTGTCACGCATCGCGAAGAGTTACATGTGCCATGATGCAATGTCTCACATGTGGTGTGTGCATCGGCGCATCCTCCTGGCCAACTCTGCCAGCCCATGCTCGCAGCTCACGAAGACATATGGAATAATTGTCGAGAACGCTACGCAAGAGCGAAACAGAATCGACACTTCACGTGGGCGCAAGCAAGAATAGCAAAAGCTTCGAGAAACGAACAAACAAGAGAAGACAATACAAAGCAAACCACCTTTTCCTGCTACAATGTACCTCTTACACGAATCACATTATCACATATGATGTCGACGCAACACCCCACACCAGCAACATTTCGTTGGAATCCTGAAACTCAAGCCAGCCCCAGCTTGTGGAGTCCATTGTTTGAAAAGTTCTCCGTACCTAGGTACCTATATGTATGCTTCACTTATAGGGCAAGTGCATAACACCTTTCTTTTGCAACCAACAAATCATTCAATCCAGGGCTACCAATAATTTAGTGGCATTCGATTGAAAGACGGACGAGTCGCCGGTTGGAGGTACATACATACCTACCTAGGTATGTAATGCGCCTTTGCTAACAAGTCCCAATCGAGCTTCTCGCACGAGTACCAGGTACGGAGCACAGGTACAATCGCCTCGTGGGCCGCCAGGGTGGGTGCACCGTGATTGGCCACGGCACTTGTAGCCAAGACCGCATCTCCATCTTCAGTGCGCCTTCAAATCAATTGCCGATCTATTGGCAACATCTTCTGATACCTAACAACCATGTGCTCCGTCCGGCCCTGGGGCCTGGGCATATGATACCTATTAGGTGCATGTGCTCTCACTTCTTGCATCTGCGATCAGCACATATATCTCCACGCTCTCGCAGCAGAGGTGCAGGTCCCGTTGCTTTCTTCTGTGACGTGAACACGTATGGACTCTGGAGCTTCAAGGCTTGATTCCACGACCTGACACAAAACTCTCTCCGTCTGGACCGTCCGTCGTACAACCTCAGCATGGGATCTCAAAATGACATCGCCATGGAAAGCTTTTACTCGAAAAAAGCGTCTCAACTCGAGTCGTCAATGGTTGAGCTAAGTGTCGGTAGCTCCCCGTCATTGGCGAATGTGGACAGCAGCTGCAAGAACACTGCGCAGTTCGCCGCGCAGCAACTATATCAAGATGGCATGGTGAACTTGATTCCCATGCCTACATGTGACCCCAAAGGTATGCAGAAAGTGGCTTGCAGTGCGGGCGCGAAGCTAACTTTTGACAGATCCATTGAACTTGCCCAACTGGAGAAAGCTTACTGTTATTTTTTCTCTTTGTCTCTTCGGATCCATGGCGGCCGCAGCGGAGTTGATACTCGGTGCGATGCTACCGGTCTTTAGTTTCGAATATGCCGGTATCGACCCTAAGATTCTGGCCCACGTACACCTACCGAGTGGCGTCAATGGTCTTACCGCTCTCGCCGCATTTCCAGGGCCCCCAATTTGGAAAATCTATCTTCTAGGCTCCCTTCCGATTCTCATGATTGGAGTGGCCAACTTCTTTCTTGTTCCATTGTCTATTGCTGTGGGACGCCGGACTGTTATCCTAGCAACGGGCATTATTGCACTGGCGGGCTGCCTGTCTTCTGGCTTCACACACTCCTTGGAAGCGCATTTACTTTGCCGTGTAATTCAAGCTCTCGGTGCTGGAACTGTGGAAAGCTTGATCCCCTTTATTATTCAGGACATTGTCTTTTATCACCAACGAAATGCTGCAGTCAGTGCCGTTTTTGCAACGCAGGTGTGTGAAAATCATTGGACCACTGGTCACTTGGCACTATTATTCGTGACCTGGAGTGAAAGCATGTCGAAACACGCGCTAACATTTCATCATAGGGCCTGATTGTCGTTGCACTCGGTATCTCTGCTCCATATATAGTCGGTTATGCTAGCTGGCGAGTCATTTACTTTATAACTGCAGGCGCAGGCCTGCTGTTTTGGATCATCATGTTTTTTGTCCTTCCCGAAACAAAATTCGACCGATCAGATGATGAAACGAGTGAGCCCTGAAATTCTTGCGCCCTTGTAACTATGGGACTATGGGAGCTAACTCTTTATCTCAGAAGGAATCCCCACGATCCCTCTTCGACCAGGCCAAGCCCGCCCAGACATCGATTACCAAAACTATCCCGCCCGTAACTGGAAAGAAGACTTGCGCGTATGTCAGACAACGGTCGACTGGCGCGAAGGGATTACTGCGCTTTGGGACAGCTTGCGAACATTCTTCTACCCTCATCTGCTTTTCATCACCTTGCTGAATTCCGCTGTTATCGCCGCTACTCTGGCATCGGGCTATACCGCCGCGCCTCAGCTAATAAGCGAGCCATGGAGCTGGCCATTTTTTCATCTCGGATTTTGTCTACTGCCTGTCATCATAGCCGCTGTTGCATCCTTTTTCGTATCCGGATGGGGCGCCGATCGCTTGGCAAACTGGTTGGCCAAGAAACGAGGTAATCGCGAACCTGAGATTCAGGCTCTCAATCTCGTCTTCCCATGTTCAGTGGGCGTGGTTGGCTGTCTTCTCTTTGGATTCGCAGGAGAAAACCCGCAGAACTTTCACTGGATGGTTTTTCTTATTGGTCTTGGCATGATCGCCTTTTCCTTTCTCGCCACTAACACCATTGGCATCGTTTACGTGCTCGAGTCCCACCCGAATTTGGCCGGCCCTTCTCTCGTGAATATCGCATCGTTTCGCTGCCTCATTGCATTCGCTCTTTCATTTCGCGTTTCGGAATGGGTTGCCGAGCTGGGCTACCTCAAAACCTTTCTCATATACGCAGGCATTCTTTCCGTCTTCATTCTATTTGTCCCCGTTGTTTACGTCTGGGGTGCGGGGTGGAGAAAGCATTTGGATGCTCAGCCTAAAAGTCGTGGCGGATTCGTGCGGTGACGGAATCTAGTTGATCTTCAGGATATGAGAATAGAGATCGTGTCATATTTGGAGACTGGCACATCAACTGCGAAGCGATAAAGTTGAGTAATGTCATATGATGTGACCACTGGACCATTTCTGGGCTATCGTTGATTAGTGGTCGCACATGAGATGATGATTCAAATGCTTGGTATAGAGAGCGAAGTCTTGTCAGTCTTGTCTATCGCTGTAGCCTGGAGACAAACATGTTTTTTGTGTCATTCATCCGTAAGATCATGTGTTATGCATGGTACTGTTCTTTGAACTTTTCAGCTTCTTTTGTACACAGCGTGTTAGATTGGGTAACGAGCACATGGCGGAGATCTTTTCGGGCCACCGTTGACCGACGTTCGTTCTACAAGTCGAAGAAAACGCGGTCTATTCTTGGTTGGCCTCTTCTTTTTACCGACGATGGACGCTACGTATTACAATTTACGGCGTTACGCGAGTCGCGAGGCGACCTCGCCTGCCATTTTCTACGCTTACGATCGGACGAAACTTCTGTGTATATAGATCTTTCGATTGTTCGCTTTAGCACAAAAATTCAACTCATTCCGGTTCTTTTCTTTGGAAGTTCATGCTGTCACCTGTGATCTTGTGAGGATTGCCGCTCTTGTGGTCTACTCTGTGGATCTTTGCTATTGTCTTGCTGTAGGGATTCTGAGAGGACCTCTGTTGTGTTTTGGCCCTTGGGTCTTTCCCACTCAGTCCATGATTCCTCCATGTCCTTGAGGCTTGAGATTAGCCTTCGATTGTTATGAGCCAGCCCTTGAGGCTAGCCTCCAAGTCCGATGACTCACATGAATGAGCCAGTACATAGTGAGTCCAGAGAAATCAGCTAGTTTGTGGACTGATACTGTTGGAATCGCTGCCCTCAACGGCACATGCGGACGTGGCCACAAGGAATGCATACGCGGTCACACCGTTCGTCGTATCAGCAACACGCGGTAGGTAAGTCCGTTCACGCTTTTCTTTGTACCGCTTCTAGATAGCTTCCATGGATACGACGGCTGAATCTTCCCCAGCTCCGAAGCGCACTTCGCTTCGGGTTAAAGAGAGTCGGTCTGGGAAAAGTGAGGTTTGCGGACGTGCCAATTTTGTAGGCTGCGGGGGATGCCTGCGGCACTGCTTTGGCCCTTGGGAGATTTTAGAGGGTTGACTTTTCCCTTCGGTGGCCCTTGACAGCACTGTCGGGTTGTTTGATTGCGCCCGTTCAATCGCGGTGCGACTGCATCGCCGCCGCATGGATATTTCGCTCACCCTGCTGTAGTCGCGAACAGAACTAAGCAGTTAGGTTGCAGCGTGCGGGCGTGGGATTGCCGAAGACGTTTCGATCGCGGGCAGGCAGCGCAGAGACTTTGATCGGGATAGCGGGCGACAGCGTCGCCGCACTCTGGTGCAAACCGCAATCACAGACAGAAGACGGGGGGTCCCCTCACGAGTCACAATTGCGTGCAGAACAATGTTCATTGCGTTCAGAATAATGTGTGGACGCTGGGCGTTTTTATTAGGTAGAAGTTAAAACTGAAGAAATCGTGTGCCACTGCCGACGCGCAGCGGAGTCGAGAGTCGAGACGCACATTTTGTGTTGCCTCTTTGTGCTCCAACTTACCTACGCGTGGGTGTATGCAATCTTTTAAAAGGATATCCATGAGCCTTTTGATCAACCTTTTGAAAAGGACTACCGTAGATAGGTAGGTACCTATGTACGGAGTACGGAGTAGTGGGTGTCCTGTTCAAAAGGTTACACCCACGACACACGAGTACATTAGGTATGTACCTACATACCTCCCTGGTACCAGTTCTAACTGAGAACTTAGAAGTGAGGGTGGGTCTGCTTTCATTGGTCAATCAATCTTTTGAACTCTGAAACAAGGGTCACAAATTTGCCTGCCTTTTGGCGCGTCCTGTCACAGCTTCGCGTCACTGCATTTTGTGATTGATGCTGTGTGAAGCAGTAGATAGGTACGATCTGGTTCATGACAGTTCACCCCACGCGTATACGCAACCAGCAGGGTTGCTTCCAACAGATACAAGTGCAAAATGTGCCGCTAACAGCTTGTGGTAATTCTAGCCTCATCACCTGCGTCAATCTGAGTTTCGGATCACATGGCGACTTGCAAGCCACGTCGACAATAAACACGGTACACGTGGCTCTCCAAAAGCATGTCCCATCGCTGCTTCGGCCTAGAGGTGATCCTCATGCGGTATGCCTCGTGCAAACCTAACCCATCGCACGCCACCTTGGCTTGATCATTGGCGCTTTTCTGTATTCGAGTTTTTCTCTCGCACCACATTGTTATGGAAGACTCAAGAGACAGCACCGCACTACATCCACTTTCCGCTGTGCTGCCAGTGCTGCAGTGCTGCCACAATACCGCGCGTTAGTATTCACACTTAGGTACCTAGGCATCGTCAAGCTCAGGGGAAATCGACCCCCGAATCGACTCTCGCTATCACAAGACGGCGTGAACCTTTCAAGTTAAAAATAGTTCGATCGCTTCATCTCTCGGAATGCGTCATTTCTACCATTACTATCCGTCGTTTCCCACCACGAAGCGGATCCAAATGCTTTCCACACTAGTCAAGACCGTCAAGAGCTGCGATGCCATTGGTCAAGTCATGAGAAGAGGCGCGATATTTGAAGGCAATGCAAAGTTGACAACACATCCATAATGGAAACACGCGGTCACCAACTCGCCCCGGCTGCGCTTATTTGGATTCTGGGCAGTGAGGCGCTTTTGTTCTCTGTGGATGACCTATCTGGTATCGGCAATCTCTGTTGTTGGGGAAAGCGAACTGTGATGTCGTCTCATGAGGTTCCCAGCTGCTGACGAATATATCAATACGTCCTTCTCTCCTTTTAACCCACTTGAAGCTCTATCACAATGCACTTCAATCCCAAGTTTCAACGACGAATAACTTGAAGCTCCAGTCTCCCAGGTTATCAAGGACGGTTTAGACAGAAATGTCCGACTTCGCCTTCTTCAATTCTACGTTTAATCTTACCACCTTGACGAGTGTGGGGAACCAAAACGCCCTCAGCGTCGGTATCGGCGGTCTCACTGGGGGGATTGGAATCTTCTCGTTTCTGTTCTTTCTCCTCCCTATCCACCATCATGACGTCCAGTTCATTTTCAAGTTCGGAATACAGGGCGAGGACTACCGACCCGGCGAAGAATTGCCGTGGAAACATACGATCGGCGCACGTGTCTATGACAATATGGGTCGGTTCATGAAGGGGACAATGCGTGGTTACGTCTGCATCAACGGTATAGAAAATTGCGTGGCGCACATTCATCCCGTTAAGCGACAGCCGGCCTACGCAATGATACAAGGAGCCCCAAGACCGGTATGCCTTGCTGCGGTCGGGGTGAGATACGAAAGCGGTGACAAGTATGGCTGGGTGGGAAACTGGGCGCAGACGTGTGAGCAACCATGGTAAGTCGTTGCCAACTTTTTTCTTCGTACCACTCGAATCCATACATCAGATCTGTAGAGTCGAGAGACCTAAGGCCTTTCGATTGACCCGTGCTTAGGTACTACTCCGCTCATAATGCCATAATGGGTAATGAGACGTTCGGCATCAATTGTGCCTGGGTTGGTAAACGCGGTTATAAAAGGCCTCACCGATCACGTCACCGCAGACATAGAACAGGAATTCCCACAGGCATCAGAATTCACTGGGTTGATTTCACGCACGCTTATCGGTCATACCACGACAATGAATAGTAAGTGTGGTACCGTAATCTTGCACAGCAATAACAGCTGTGAAAGTGGAATTCTGTTGACCAATTTTGAAGCTACTGCCGAGATAACAACACTGCGCTTGCCTTTCACAGGCACAAGCACCCAGGATTCTTTGATGGAACTAGCCTTCCAGAGCGAGTATACACACGACCTCGCGAAAAAGAACCTCCCGAAAAGAGAGCCGTGGGGCAGGCGGAGGAGGTCGAGGAGGTCGAGGAGGTCGAGGAGGTCGAGGAGGTCGAGGAGGTCGAGGAGGTCGAGGAGCAGGCGGATGAGGCCCAGGGGCAGGCGGATGAGGAGAGCGCGAGACACATGGCGCCCGATATCTCCCCCGGGATGTATAAACGGACTGTGAAATCCCACATGAGTCACCACTCCGCCAAATTCCTTTGTGAGAGCCGTAGTTCTGCTGGACCAAGTCTGGTTGCGATGTCCGACAGGCTTTTCTGTCACATGCCCAACAGAGTGCTTTACCAGTTTTGTGCAGACGTGGAGTCTGGCGGCTGCTGGGATCATGAGGCTCATAGATTTGATGCGAAAGGCCCTGGTAAGATTCATGCTCGCTCAGCATTGCCAAATATCGTTTTCGACAAACCACTGGTATGGGGCGCACCGGAAGGGTCTTCCTGAAAGATACATGGATGGCGACAGAGAAACGTACTGTAACGTACCTAGGTAAAGAATGAGGATGTTATGACCTTTAGTCTCGATGGGAGCTGGGGGTAGTGCCAAGCGGGAGTTCTTGATTTCTTGCAATTTGCTCGGTTCGATTTGAGGGACAGTGTTTAGATGATTTTTTCGTTACACGCAGCGAATGGCCTGTTGTTCTCCTGACCTATGACTTTGGCCTTGAGAGGCCCAGGGAGTGAATGTGAGATGAGCACGAGTTCACGGTTGCAGAGATATTCTCGAAAACCCTCAGGAAGCGAGACAGATGAAGTTTGGACAGACAAGCCTCGAGTCTCGACACTTTGCCCCATTTTTTGAAGCGCAAAAGTCACGGCCCACGGCCCTATTGCGGTGGAGATTTTGGGACAGAATTGTGAGAGTGGTTTGGCCATTCTGAGTCCTGACCGCGTCCTGACCTGGTTTGACAAAAGAAAGGCTGATCATGATTGTCAGTTGATCGTGGTCAATCCGTGGATCAGCAATCGATAAGCGACGGGCAACTTACCTACTCCGTACATATACATATGTACATGTAGTTAGCCGCGGGGCATCATTGGTCCTTGTGCCGCAAGACCCTTGTGCGCAAAGCAAAGCAAAGGCCGGGCTGTTTTGGTCGTTTTGTGGTCAAGATGATTGATGGTCAACAGGCCTCCGAAGTTCCCCGCCCCTTTCGCTGCCGGTCCTCGGCCGCTCCCGTCTCCGCGCCATCTGTCTTGTTATCCTTCTCAGCTCCATTTCTCGTAAACTTTGCGATGCCTTGAAAGACTTCACTTGGCCTCCCCGCCTTTTGCTTCCGAGTTGCTCACGTTTCTGGTCGCGCCAAGTCTCTCAAGAGTCAAATCCCGAAGCATACATACCTAGCTGTTGGAATGGGTCTCGGTATCGATTCTGCAGTGTCGCGGGCCAAGGACCCATCATCACCCACAGCAGGGTTCGCCGCTGACATTGAGGCTGTGCCAGATGATCAAAGACCGCAAGCAGCAGCAGCGCGGACAGCTCTACCGAATGAACATGAGTGTGTCCCCGAAGACGTGGCGCCTCGACAACCCTACCAAGAGCCACGTGTGAAGCTCACCAAAGACAAGCGCGGACAATGGATTTTAGCGCCGGACAGCCACCTTGTGAACAACCTGTCGTGGGCTGTAGGCTTTATGGAACTTGCCAACGCCGGGGATTTTGCCGCAAATGTTTGGAACGATATCCCTATTCCGATCTATGCTGTCGTCTTCATGGCCATTGGCGGCGCGGTCGCGGGCATCATGTCCATCTTCGCTTTTCAGGATGCTCGCCGTGCCTGCCACAACGTCTGGTATCTAAGGCAGCAACGGAAGACTCTGTTTGAAGAGAAGCGCGAGCGTGAGCTGGTATGCGCAGCTACTTTGGATCTTGATGTCATCCTAGCAATCAACTTTCGCGAGCTTGGAACAGAATTAATATCCCGCTGCATAATGGATCTGCTCATGGGGTTCGGCGCCATTCTCATTTGCACAGGCACGTACTTGGCCATTGGCGGTGCTATTCCAAGTGTGTATCTGGCCTCCAACTTACTCTCCGGTTATGTGGGTAATACACCAATTGCAATTTTTGGGCTATTCAACTTCAGCTGGGCTATCTTTATCTTCTGCAAGGCTCAATCGCATGTCACCGAGTCACGACGGCTTTTGGGCCCCTGCACAGCTGTTACACTCGTCAAGAGACGAGCTCGCAGAGTCCAAGTTTTCTCCATCATCAACGGCACAGCTGCGATCCTGGGTGGTGTGGCTTCCATGATTACCGCGACACGATGGTGGGGTTATGTCATCTTGATACCTGTCATAGTCTCCTCCATCTTCTGTAACATTTGGTGGAGGAACATGATAGGATACACTCGTTCAGAAGGGCACACTCCCATCGAATGCCACGAGCTAATTCATGCCCTTGAGCTCGCCGCTGCAGCCGAACTCAGCTCCTCGGGAGATGTTGAAGCAGTGCGGCAGTGGTGTCCCGAATTGCCAAACTCGCTCGCGGATATGCTGAGTCTTTTGTCTTGTCACTCTTTGTTCCATCTATTCTGTCTTGCCGTTGTTGCAAACCAAGATTTGTACCAGGCCCTCATCAGCCATCGCACCATTGATTCCGATGACTTAACATTGACTACAAGTGATATCCGCGCCCTGCCTGAAACCTGGCAATCTACCTTAATGGATATTGCGAAGAATTTGGTGAGGGATGTACGACCGGCCCACTTCAAGAACAGAGAAAGATATCTCGCGGAATTGCTGGGTACTTACTGTACCATGGCTCGCCAGAACGACATTGAAAAAGAAGATGACGGCGCTTCTCCGCCCTTACATGCAGAGGAGACGGAAAAGATGTAGTCATTCTTATTGTGTACGACGAAATACATCAATATTGTGTGTCGAGTGAAGCCTCGTCAATCATCATCAATGCCCCTCACAGGCCTTAAGCGGTGCGAAATTCGAATCCGAGAAACTCAGCGCTTTATCTCTTTCCGTCATCTCTAGACTCTGGCTTCGTCCTACCACGTGGCACTAGAAGGCATCTGGTGACGCATGGACATTTGCAGCTGCCAAAAGAAGCTACGTATGATCGTCAGTCCTACAGTCTACTTCAGCACTGCAAAATCAGGACTTGCCATCATCTTCCAACATCGAGTATAATCGGGTCGTTTTCGTCAGACTCTGCACCACAATTACGAATTGGCCAATGCGTATCTCAGATCCCGAAATGCAAAGGGTCATCCTCAGATCTTGCTCGAAGCGCCCGGAATTGATGTGGACTCCGGCTGCACGATATTCCCAATACGCAATACGGCCACATCGCTCATGGGCCTGCTAGTTTATGATGCCAAGGCCCAGGCATGCCCTCTGTTCAATGTTGGGTCACATGCGGAAATACAGAGGCCGGGCGTCTCATCTTGTTGTTGATATGCCAGCTACGTCTGCACACTCGTGCAAAGCAGCAAGCATCGTTCACACCTGTATGGTGACTCGAGGAGTATCATCGCCACATTCTGAATCAAACGCAACGTTGTGATCCCACCCCAAAGCGATGTTTATAGTGATGAGAGCCTTGCAAGAGCTTTGACTTAAGCCTGGCGCATACGCCTTTGCGTTAGATATGTGAGATTTAGACACCTTGAATCAGAGACTTCAATCAAGGTTTGAAGCTTCAGTTCGTCGGGAGACTTGTTGAACTTATCGGAAGAGTATTAATAGTTGTCGCAAGCACACGATATATGGCACTTGGAAAAAGACACGACAGGAAAACGAAGAAGCGTTCCGTGTAAACTATTAGATAAAAAGTAATGGAGGTGGTACCATGTATGTAGGTAGGTATGTATGTATGATGTAGATCATACGCCTAATGATTGATGACTTGGTGAACGGCAAAAAAAGAAATGAGCGCTCTCCCGCCGGGAATTGAACCCGGGTCTCAAGCGTGACAAGCTTGCATACTGACCACTATACTACGGAAGAAGTAGCGGCTTGAAGCCGCTGTAGTGTGAGGCGATGTTGTGGCGTCGGCTAAGTCGTTATATGTACCTGACTCAGAGCCACAATGCACAGACTTCGCCGACGGCAAACTTTACAAGTTACAGGTATGTACCCTATTGCCTACGAGCAAAACAACGCGCAATACACGCTGGCTCATATACTCCGTGTATGACCTTATTAGCAGCGAAGAATCTCGTTTTATAATTTGATTTGCAAGAGATTTATGAGTCATTGTATAAAACACCGCATATCGGACATCCTACTCCAAGACTGACCGCTGCGCGGTTGGGAAGTCCTCATCAGTGATCGCAGTGCACACGGCGCTGTGCCTCTTCAACTCCGGTTCAAACACAATTCCCCTTCAGCTTTGTCCGTCATATCACCCGCTCGCGGCTCTGTTCAATGGGGGCTTCCGTCAATTTAACATATTGAACGCCACATAAGTTCTTCTTTGTAATTATGCCGTCTTTATCTTTCGTAATTCGCCATACGGACTGCAGATGTCCACTTTCGTAGTCTTCAATGGGTACAAAGATACTACACCAATGTCAGTAACCATGTCTCTTTCTGATCTCGTAACAGTCTCGCTCAGAATTCTCACCATCCTGGGGCCTTTAATTGTTCAACCAGTCTGCCATGCAGCTCTTTGGCACAGGCTCCGACGTGTATGACATCCCAAGCCGTTCCGTACTCCTCCTCGCCATTTCTGGCAGGCTCTTCAAAGCCCAACCGCCCATCTCCCAGTCTAAACTTGACGTTTCCCGATTCTACTAGTTTTTTGCCCTCGGAACTCTTCCTCATATTTGATTCTCCTAACTGCTGCAGCGCGGCTATATGTTCCAGGCCCACAACAAGCCCTCTGTTGCCCACCAGCTCGGCCAACAAGTGCGTAAGATAGCCGGATCCCGAGCCGATATCTAGCACACGAGGAGCTGGATTTATTTCGGATGGTACGAGGTATGAGATGACGTTCTCGATGGCCATTGCATGCATATGTGGTGCTGAGATCGTGGCTTGATGGCCAATAGGTTGGGGAGAGTCCTCGTAAGCAGAAGTAGGGGCGTAATGGACTCTATCGACCTGGTAATAATTATAAGCCTTGTTTGCCAAAATTCGTGAAGGGAGAACTGAAACTATTACAGGCCAAGCGAGCCAGGTCTACTACCTTCAGGAATGCTTCCTTGGCTCGTTCGTCAGTGATAAGCCCATTCCGCCACATATTCTCAACAAGCTGGGCATTTGTAAGGCCAGAACAGTGCCACGCCATTTCGATGTGTATCCGCGATGAGAGGGAATGATGTTGAAGGGTAAAACAGTTTGGTCTTTGCTATAGCGACACACACTCGTACATACTACGAACAAGGCTCATGGCGTCACATGATGATCATTGATCATCAAGTGGATGGTGGGGGTGGTCCTCGATAAGTACCTAACCTTACCTACCTCCTAGGTACTACCTAAGTTGTCATGTCCGAAACGTTGCTTAGGTTCAAACTTCGCACTGTCCTGATAAAAAGCGACAAAGAGGTGGGTGACCTTGGTCAATTTCTTCAGATAAACCTACCTTCTGCGGCGCTGCTCCGGCTTGATGCTGTGCACATGTACCACTTCTACTGGGGCTCGTGCCATGCATGCAGAGATGAGCCGTCGCTGTTGACTAGCCTCATCACTGCACAAAAGCGCCTTGAGCGTTGCAATAACAGACAATGGCGAACGGTACATATCGGATTGTCGATCAACCGAGGCCAAATCTACATCTCTGTCGAATCGTGCAATTGCCCAGACAATATAAAAAAGTACGTTGTTTTGATAGACGTTGCGAAAGGACTAAAGAGAATAGATCTATGGAAATGATTAAAGGACGCTAGAACTGCAACATTCCAAATCCGATGCCAATGATTGAACGTAAATTCCAATAACCACCAAGACTCGCTGCTATGTACATGATTCAAGGCATTTACAGCTCTGCTGCGTTATACCACGCGCTCGGGACTCTCTCCTTCACCGACAACGGGAATACCCAATCCCCGATCCGGACTGCGCAGTACCAGCTGCTCGTGGCGCCGCGCCTTCAAAAACTCGGCTATGCTCTTAATCAGTATGAACCAGCCAACAACCATTAGGACGTATGCCATCCACTCGCTCCCCGTAATTGTAACAGGTCCGCCGTCAGTGACTTCATCTGACTTGAAGTTGTGCGAGTTTGGATCCGGGGGAGCCGCGTAACCATCGGGACCATTCATAACTGGTGCACCATTGCTTCCGGTATCTTTCATGTAGAAGCCATATTGGATAAGCGTAATTCCCAAGCCAGCGCGGGATCCATTTTTAGCGGCATGTGTTGAGTGCAACAAATATGTGAGCAAGAAGCCAACCAGTTGAAAAGAGGTAGATATCATGCCGTTCCATATAAATGAGAACACAGAACCGACCGGCATTCCGTCCACGTATACTTCATCAAGCCCGCCTATTCCTGGTGCTAAGATGGTGGTCTCCCAATATGGCGGCGCTGCATCAGCTGCTGCTTGCTCATATGACTGCCAACCGTTAGTCTTCTTAAATCTTCCGTGGGAGAAAGCAGTTTTTGATGCTCACTGGAGGCAGTTCATCCTTCTCGGACTCGGTTCGGTCAGGCTTCGCAGAGAGGTTTGCAAAGACGCCGTCAGACCCGACGCCGCCGCCGACGACTATACGTGGCCTAGAGTCTGATGTTGTGTTTGATTGCGTCGAATTTGATAAAGGGCGCGATGATCCGTGATCTGCGGCCAAAAAAGCTGGCGGGAAAGTATTGGCCGTTGAGGTATTTCGCCTCATTAGCATTTGTCGGTCGTCATCTTCGTCTTCGCTTCCATTTTCATCATCATCGCGAAAGGCGTCAGCTAGGGCAGATTCGGCCCGGTCTTGTCTTGCAAGTGAAGAAGCTCGAGAACGAAATGATGGAGGCGGAGAGCTAGGATTCGGCTGCGACAATTTAGGTTCGGGTGACAATTGGATCTCGTCGTCTTGATCTTGATCATTAACCTGCGACATGTCAGAATAATGCCCCGCGACGAGCCAGTGCAACCCAAACTACAGGAATACACACTCTAGCGTATCGCCCGGACGCAGGCATCGTGAATCGGTATCAGGTCGAAATCGAGTTGCCCTCGGAAGTTGGTCCTCAACGATAAAACCAATCGCATGAGGTGGAAAGGTTTCAGTGGTGACAGTCAAGTCTTGGCTCAGAGAGTGACGGAAAATGGTGATCAGAGACGTAAGGAAATAGGGAGTACTGTAGGATGAGCAAGCGTGAAGGAATGAATGGGAAAAATAGTTAAACTGATCAAGCGATGACGAAGGGAGTATTGCGAGTCTGGGGGAAGGCGACATTCAAGGCCACGCGGGCGATGGCACTGGGGCGTTCGTTGGTGGGACCAGAGTGGAGTTCGAAGGGCCGAGGCTTGCATGTACATATGTACATAGGTACCTAGGTACAGAGTTGTAGGATCAATATTACTCCGTAGGCCCCGTTCGGCGTTGAATCGTCTGACGCAATCATTTCCAGCCCATTGTTCAATTTGGAGTGCAAATGTCTACATAACCGCACCTTCGCCTGTATAGCTACATTTGTCGACACGTCTTGACGATTTACACATTGTTACTAGGCATACACGCCCACGTTGCAACTTAGCCCCATCAGCCACTATTACCATGTCACGCTCAATCGCGGTAAGCATCAGCTCTAATAACTTTGCCTGTATCACCAGTAGTTGACCAAGAACCTCAGCGTCGCATATATGCCGATGCTTTCGCAAAGTGGCCGAAGCAGGATTTGCAACCAGATTTCCAACTCCAAGATATCCTCAGTGAAGCGGTGCATAATCGGTATAAAACTATCAAGCCTGAATCGGAGACTGAGGAACTTATGAAGGCAAGAGCACTACAGTTTCTTGTGCAAAATAAGTACAATGACAGGGTACGAGCTAGCCCCATGAATTTGATGCGAAAACTACTGGGGAATTCTGAGGTATAACGCGACGCATAGTTCAAACTTCGAGGGCCAATGTTGAAGCCCACGAGCCAACCGACGTACTTCACCGACTTAGTAAAAGAAATCGAGGAGGCACCACAAAGGACCTGGCTAGAGCGGCTAGGCAAAAGATTATCGGGCATGATAAGGTTGCAATGAACGCTGAAGTTTTCGTTCAATCGGTGTAGACGTAGGTGAAAAGAAGGCTTTCAAAGGGAAGCCGTTCCGTCATCTCGATTAAATGTACTTCATCTCTGGATCATACTTGTCGAATAGATCTATGCTCTTTTCATACATTGTGAACACAATACCACCACTCAAGACCAGTCTCGCCAGCCTTGGCAATGCACCGCTCCAAAATGTCAGCACGCCTTCCTGCTTAAAGATCATGCTAGCGCATCTGAAGGTATTGCCATATTGCTGCCGTGCCTCAATACTCTGCATGCGCGTCTTGATAGTGTCCAACGGCTGGGTCACAAAGACGGTGATGAGGCCGGCAACGCCACCGATAGCGAACGTGCCAACAGCGCCAAGCTTCTCCCCTGGCGCAGTGTAGGATTCTGCCATCTGCTTAAGAAACGTGTAAGATCCAAAGCGAGTGGCACTGTTGGCCGCCTGGCGGGCAGTTGTAGGAATGAAGCCCTGGAAGAAGCCTCGGAGGCCCCGCTCGCGGGCAATGATGGGAACAGCGTGAAGAAACCCACGCAGTCGCGGCTTGGCAGCCTTCCTGTCGTCTATCCTATTCAACAATTAATACCCGATTCTAATTCTGTCACTGTTTCAAATGTGACATACAGCGTCGTCTTGATACTCTCGGTTGGTGTCACTGCTAACAGCGACTCTGTTACGCCAGCACCAAATCCTGCGAGGACAGTTCGAGGACCGGACAGCTTGCCGTTTTCATCAGCCAACAGCGTCTTGTACTGATCGAAAGCGACGAACCCTGACGCGTGTTAACCTTATTTTATTTGTCTTCTCTTTCGACGATTCAGGGGCATGTGCTGTGCTCGAGCGTAGGACGTACGAATGCCTGCCTTGGCGGAGTTTCCAATGATCAGAGTTGTGCAACCGGCATACCACTGCTTTCCAAATGGTGGCCATGGAAGCTTCTGGCCTTCTGCCAACCGTCGATTAAGCTGGGATCGCGTCTTGGCAACTAGTTACTAGGAATTAATGCCTATCGTCCAAACAAAGGGTCGGTAAGATGTAAATTGTAGTCGCGACAAGGGCCATACACTCGGCGGGATAGGTGATTGCTAAATGAAGATATTGTCAGCATGAATCATCCCATACAGTTAAGTGCCCTGAACAACAGATCACGCACCGATCTCAAGGGCTCCAGCCATGGCGCCGGCCAATACAGACCGCGTTGCACTTGGGGTCTTCTTTTTCTCCGCCGGGTCCTGTGGTAGAGACGCCATGACTGCGAAGAATGATCAAGATCGGGCTTCGCAAGCGTCTGTATCAAGTGGAGTGAGCGGACTTGGCCTCCTGACCTGTAACGGCTCCAAGAATAGCTCGAAGCTGACGTCTGAAACAAGTTGCTCGTTGAGTCGGTAGAGCGGCTACGAATATCGTAGGTGCAGGTTGCAGCTGCGGTGATGTGAATGCTACGTCTGCATGTTTGTTTAGATTTGTCAATTATTAAGGTACGTTAAGAGTAAAATTCCCACAGTCAGCGGCCATGGTGTAACGGTTAGCATGGCTGATTTCCATTCAGCCGACTCGGGTTCGACTCCCGATGGCCGCAAACGTGGCGGTCAATTCGCCCTTCATTTTTGAAGGCGTCGCAGACAAGTGCTTTTGTTTCTGTGGTAACAGCTATGTACAGGTGGTCAACTGGTCATTGCATCAACATCAAACAGCATTTTGTTGTCCGTTTCATTTTATTGTCTGGTTGTACTGACAACATTCTTCTCTCTGATTCTCATTCTTCTTTGAGGTTCGAACTTTGAATTCATCTTCCGCGACAACTTGCTCCAACACCGGCATCCCCCATGCGCCTAATTAATCAGCCACAAGAATCTGCATCCACAACTCTCGCAATTAGCGAGTTGTCTTATCGGTCACATCTGGGTCGGTTCCTGCTTCGCTTCCAGCAACGTTCAGTCATGACACCCGAACCTTGGAAATACTTTCTGCGACTCAGTGTTTGGTATTGTGAAGGACGCCGCACAACGTGGCTGTGTTCTACTCCGTACAAATAAACGGTATTTTCGTGAACGTGGCGTCAAAAACGAAAAGTGGTTGACCTGAATGACAGTCACTTGACTTAGGTACCTGGAACATGGAGATCTTCTGGTCTCTATCAGACTTCCAAGCGACGGCGACGGCGAGGGCGATAGCGAACTTTCGGTATCTTCACGAGCATGAGCTTATCATTTGCAGATATCACGGATACGCCATCGGAGGTCTTGATCGACATCTATCGCAGTACCACGACTACTCGCTCAGTGTGCGAACCGCAGTCTCGCGACATTTCGACGGTCTGTCGCAGGCTGTTCCGGAGAATGCTTCACTGCCGAAGCCTTACGGGCCCCCCATCGAGGGGCTGGCGCCCCCTAGAAAGGGATTTGCATGTGCCAAAGCGGACTGTGTCTGGGTAAGCACCCGACGGGAGGGTATTATGAAGCACTGCCGGACACACGGGTGGAAGTCGACGCCAGGTGACAGGGAGCCTTGGATCCAGGTGTGGGTTCAAACGTTCAGTTTGACGCCGGGCAAACAACGGTGGTTCATTGTCAGCGTCGGGGAAGGGCAAACCACAGCGGGCTTAGCACCTATATCCGGCAGGTCAGGGCCGACTACCTTGAGAACACGCCGGCGGCGATCAAAGCGGCGAGGTGCTCAGTCCGAGGACGACCAAAGCGACGATGGGCAACAGCGGCCGCCCCGGAAGGCGCCTCGAAAGGCGAATGAAAGCCGGGAACGACACACGACTCATGGAGAAGATGAGTTTCTTCGCGAGGGACTGTCCATCAAAGAGCTAGCAAGGCCATACCTCCTGACTATTACTAAACTCCCCATCAAGGCACTCGATATAACCGGTCGCAACAGACCGCTTGACGCAGATCACGTCACGGATTTGAAGAACGTGTTCCGAAGACATGGACTGGAGCGCATGGCATCAGAAAACCGGCTCCTCTGCCTGTGCACCGCTGCCGATGTACAGTTTGGCGATACGGCATGGTCTGATGAGCAGTCGAAGGATATACGCCACTGGTCAGAGGCCATCTCCTCGCCGATTGAGGTGCTCGCTGGCCAGCATCGCATCGCAGCACTGCGAGAGTACGTTACTGAAATTGAAAGCGACCCTGCAGAACTATGGTGGACGTGCGAGCTCTATGATCGAGGTTGGTGTTCCACTTCGGCTACCTCACCGTCCTTACGGCGATGAAGACGAGCACTATAACAACTAACAAGACGATTATGTAGATACATTGCCCATGCACCTTAACCAGAGAATGCGGTACAATCGCACCGATCCCGCAATGCCCGATAGCCACGCGCAGGTCTGGATGCAGTTGGTCGACATCATCTCCAGGCAGCAAGACGAGAAGGTCAGCGACAGCGACGCCGTGAACAGCGATCAGGATCCCTTAGAGAAAGTTGGCGTCCCCGTCCTTGATGTTCTTCGGCTTGGCAACAGCGAGATCAAGTTCCCACAGCTTGTCACGTTGTGGAACAATCGGCCCTGGCGACGCGTCATCACCCAATGGTGCCGGACGCGCCTTGGAACTGACTCGTTTGCCTTCTCCTCGATGAATTGGATCGCAAGCCTGCGCATTGACGAATACTACCTCGGGCTCATGGAGTCGGCGCTCAACACCCTCAGATCACTACCTCTAGATACGGCGACTCACATTAGCCCCTCTGACTGGGACCAGCTGGCTGCTGCATTCGGGACGCGAGGAGGAGACCAGACGTCAGATGCGCTGTCCATATTTTACGACGCCTCAGGTGGTACGCGGATGCGAAATCGCGGACTTCTGACGTCGCTCGGGGATGCCGAATACGATGCCTTCTATCAGCATATGATGAAGGCCGACCAGCTCGACTTTCTCTCGCCGCATCGTATCACAAGGTCACAGATCCAGATCATGACTCAGGTTCTTCACCATGTTATTGCATGGATTGACCCTGAAATGATTGCCATCCTTCTTCAGCAAAGTCACGGACCTCAATCCAAGCCTCTGATCCGCACATATCTGCAGGACGCACTGCGGAATTTGGCGCGAAGCAAGGGTTTCTCGAATTTTGCTGTCAGCGACAAGCAGGCTGTTCACATGCAGAAGACAATCCTAGACTTTGCACGAGAGCAAACCACCAAGTTCGATAGCTGTCCCATACGTCTCACATTCTTCAAAGTAGATTCTGCGCCATACCTGACGACGTCCGACTATGCAACACGCTTTGCCTATGGTGTCTGGACTCGGTTGCTTGATCTCACTCGAGATCAGCTGGCGATCGCCATTGGAAGCCCAGCTTTGACCTTTCATCAAGAATGGGACAACGTGGTCGTGCCGACTGTGATATCTGCCGAAGCTACCTCGTTGCCAACGCCAACGCTGGTGGAGCTGCCCTACTTGCTGACCCGGATCGTTGCTAACGCAAGGGATCAGGGTTGTTTTGAGGGTGTCGCCGGTTCTACTGCGAGGACGAAGATCATACACACTCTGCAGGAAGCGATCGACGATCTCCAGAAAGATGTAAGTAGTCAAGGGTCATCCGAAGGTTTAAAGCCGACTACTGCTGCCAAATCCACCGCCCTGCCACTGCGAGAATTCCCGATCCGGATGCGACCAGAGGACAAGCGACGAATAACTGCACGGGCAGTTGACAACCGCACCACGTCCACCCCCATGGAAAAAGCGCTTCCATCGAGTACTCGTGCAGACACCGTTGAAACTGAGACGGATCTTATCGCATGGTATATAGGTGGCCTTTAGCACAAGTTGAGTTGCCAGTAGGCTGCGTAATTTTCTGTGCAACAGATATCGAGGCTTTGGAAGGAACGATCCTGAATGAGACCCAGAGTCACCACCATCCCCTTGCGCCGCGCGGACTCTTCAGTGGAAGAAGCGATGACGATGTGAGAATCTACCCTTTAGCCTCGAAGAGCTTTACCAACCTAATCCAACCGAGAGGATGATGATGCGCTGCTCACTGGTGCACACGTCTCCAAAAAGTTCAGCGGTTCTCAAGATGGGCAGCTTTCCGTCGGAACGCAGCATTCGAGAAGAGAGTACATCATCGATTATAAGGGCGTTCATTGCTTAGCGATTGTACGGAAAGCCGCCGCGACCTGTGGCGTGAAGTCATTAGTTACAACACGTCGCTAATGCCTCGGGCACAAAAAGCTTGACTTGATGGTTCAGAGGTGTAATGGACTGGCCTAGAGAATGGGCTGTAGTCTAGCGTCGATAATAGGATTGTTTGTCATGAGGAGAGAAGAAGAAGAAGATTGTCCTCCTCCGTCTCCTGCGCTACCTAAATACCCGGGTAAGTGTCCCGTGAAAGAAGGAGACGAGCCAAAGCTCGAATCAATGACAAGAGGAGACATATTGATGGCGAGAATCGTCTAGGCAGACGGACGTCCACTCGTAAGGACCGAGATCGGCGTTCAGCAAGTTGATATAGTCTACAAAAAGCTGACGGCGGAAGCAGCTTCTTACTGATGGCCCGATGCATACGGTAGGCAACATGGTCAGCACTGAGTTTGTTGGCTTACGCACATGGGCAGCTTACGCACATGGGCAGCTTACGCACATGGACAGCCTATGTATTGTTCATGCCAAACTGTTTTGCCCGTTGAAATTAAAGTCACTCTCATGCTTGAAGAACGTGATATCGTCGGTCAGCTCCCTGAGAACCGGCGCCTATCGATCAGATGGGTCCCTTACATGAGTCTCTGCCCGAGCAAGTCTTCGTTGTCGCCCATCGCTTTTCCCGCTGATCGACGACACACGTTTCGTACGCGGCGTGACAAGTCTCATCAATAACAAGCGAATTGATCCGGGATCGAAGTGGCAGGATGCGACGCGGGACAGGAATCAGGATGCTCATGTCGAGGAACGGTCAAGGAAAACACTGCAACGCATGTGGCACTTACGACTGATGTGCGAATATCTATGTGAATTGCACATTTCAGTAAGATACTAATATATTCCCGCACGTCATGGATGGTCAGTCAGTCAGTCAGTGCAGATCTCTATAGCATTGTCTCTCAGATCTAAGCAATGTTTCGGAATGAACATTTTTTAATCAGGACGAGCATGTGCCAAGATAGACGTTCTACAACAGGGTCCAGGTCGAATGGGACATCCGGAAAGTTTGAATGCGCTACCTTTTTTTGCAACAGCATGTAGCTTGCCTGCTAGGTCCCTGCCGACCCGACCAAAAGGTCAGAAGTTAGAACACTAAGCTGGTAGGGACTCAGCTTAGTGGGGGATATATAGGTGCAGTGCAACGGGCAGAGCTGCAACAGAGTAGCCGTCAAAGGCCTCGTCTCATGCTTTTATGGGTGTCCGAGTCATGAGCTGATTATTTGTAGAGAACACGGGCACACCGTCCGAAATCCTGATCGAAATATATTGGACTATTTATCCAACGGATTATGGCGCATGGTCCGAGAACTCAGAAACCGTATCGCAGCCTTCTGATGATCTATCGCGGGAGAAGACTTCACTGCCGAAGCTCACGGACTTCCCTCACTTGAGGGGCCGCCAGCACAGAGCGAGGCATCGAAAGAGTTGGTGAGATGGTTACCGTTGAAAGAGATGGACGACGACTGGGAGTTTGGCGAAAGCATGGTGACGAATAGGAGCACGGTGGTGAGTACGATGAGAAGTAGGACCGCAGCTCAGTAGAAGACTTTGATGCGGCAAACCCCTTCCTGCGCAGACGCCCGTCGGCTGTTTTCACGCGGAGGTTGACCGTCGGAGGGCGAAAGCGAACGAAAACTCCGCCCCGTCGCGTCAGATAGTGACTTTGTGACAGTTGACTAGCGCCCACATGGACTTCAGTCAATCATTCATCTCCCATAAAGTACATGGCGAGCCGTGGCCCGTTTGAGAGTTTTATGCTTCACTTTATGCTACTATGATGGTCAATGATGAGGACGTGCTGGTCTGTGCCCTTATTGGCGCCTTCGTGATCCGTAGGCGACATATGGAACAGAAAGAGCTCTCGGGTTGTATTAGCCACCAAGCTGTTAATAGTTTTCGGCACGGCCTGTCAGGAGAGATGTCCAGTTTCACCCAGCGCAAGACAGTCGATTTGAGCCTAGCTCTCCGACCACCCGACGCAAGGCGAAGAAGCTACGGTCAGCGGCTACGGAAATGAAGAAACGGATCATAGATGACCAAGTATGGTATCGAAGATGACTGGTGTCTGATCGACGCTCTCGTTTAAAGTCGATTTGCTGTACCCGCTTCACATCATCCCTTGCTAACTCTTTGCTCTAGATGAACTGTTCCCTGCCTCGATTCAATACGAAGCCGTCCGATTGTGGTCGCCCATTCATGAAATTAGGGAATGATTGCTTATTGCGACAGTCACAGACTCACAGCGATGACACGATCAAGGATCAGCTACAGACGCTATGCGAGAAAGTTATGCACCAGAAGCAGAAAGAGACGAGTGAATACTCTTACATGCTTACCAGTCTGATGAACTGCAGTGTGCACTGAGTTCATCGGGTCGAAGCTTCTCCTGCTCTCTAATACGAGGCGGGGTCAGATACAAGGCAATTCCAATCAGCGCAAACAGCTTCTGGCTGGAAATGTGCAGCGTAAGCCAAATATGTGGACTGTGTGGTACTTAGAGTGTGTAGAGTAGAGAGCTTCTGAGAAAGGCTTGAATATGATGTGACAAGGGCAAATGTTTGGGGCTTGGAACGAAAATTTCGCAAGATGTGACGATGACTTCGCCGATGAAAGCGAATGGTCTGGCGTCGAAGTGAGAGGTCGTGACAGCTACGCATGCCGATGAATGGTTGAATGGTAAAAGATGCACCGCGACGGCAAGTGGAATATCTGACTGGCGCGCGAGTATCTACGTGAAGTGCTGAAGTAAGTTCGAGATGTTGCCACTCTTTTGCGTTTACATTGCCGGCGGTCAGCTATGGCGAAGGATCCAAAATATCATCTCTCAAGTTCAACATCAATTTCAAGAACGGCCTATATCCGGGATCGGAACGTGTTCCCGATGAACTAGTGATGATAGTGGCCCTATTTTAACAAGACTGAGATTGATGGAAGTTCAGGCATTCCGAAAGTCGTACGGCATCCCTTGCCGTGGCACTCTGCGTAGATCTTGGTAATGGGTGAATTTGACGTGACTGTAGGTACACACATATGCATGTGGAGCGATAACAATAGACCGCGAGAGAAGGTGAAGTTGACAACCATTTTGCGGCAAACAACAGAAGAAGACATCAGGCACTCACTGGGTACGCCGCAAATCAGACACAGTAGTATGCTTTGATTGTTTTGGGTGGCTAATTTGCCGAGAATGAGCTGGCAAAAAGCGCAAGGAGTTGACCCGGGTGAAGGAGAAGAGCTCGAAATGAAGGATGAGGAACTGCTGGAAATATCGGCAGGCAAATGATCCGGGATAGATGTTGTGAGGACCGCTGCACCAGGCGTCCCTCAGTCACGTGATACCGAGGATACCTGTATCACGTGACCGTCGCAGACGCTGCACAGCCAGGTA